>JAKJXP020000137.1:0-96485 GCA_022225965.2 Diatrype stigma | reverse complement strand
CCCCCCCCCCCCCCCCCCCCCCCCCCCCCCAGAGCCTCCACTTTGACCCCTACTAGCTCCTATAATCCTTAGTATAGCGGTATATACTAGCCACAATTACCTGCCACTACAACCTGCCACTACAACCTGCCACTACAACCTGCCACCAGTTGCGCAACCAGGTGAAGTTATCGTGAATTGCGTTGCAGGTTACGCAATCTTGAAAAATCCTGAATGGATGGATTACAAAGGGTGGTGTACATCATGTTGCACAGGTCGCGTTGCTTGACACCGTAGTTATAACCCCTATTCACCCTGCCCCCCTTGAGCCTCCTTCTTGCCCCAGTGTCTCATCATGCGATTGCTATCGAGATGGTGCTCACTGATGAGCTTCCTATTCATATCTGCATGTTTGATGAATACTAGAGAGAGGAAGAGGATCAAAACGGAGAGCCCAAGCCAGGTAGCAAACACGATTTGAAACCCTAGCTTGTAAGCTTCGTAGATAGTATCCCGTTGAGGGCCATTGGGTAGACTGTGTAGGGTAGGGATATAGGCTTCGGAATTGTCTGCGATCTCGGTCGGCAATCCATTTTCTCTGAGTTTGTTTTTCAGGACATTCTGGAAGGTGGTAGCACCTATGCCGACGCCGAGTGCCATGCCAAATTGCCGAAGGAAGATGTACATCGCCGCGGCGGCACCCTCATCTCCGTGCTTGCACATCGCTTGCGCGGCAAAATTCTGTGCTGTGAGGATTGCGCCGTGGGATATACCCCCCACAAGGAAGCCAATAACCCAGACTGGCCTCGTATCGTTGATCCGCCACACCATGTAAATGGCTGGGGCAGCACAACCGATAAGCCACCCGCCCCAGATAGCCCAGCGGAAGCTGTTGAGGCGTGTTACCAGGCGCCCAGTCACGGAGCCGGAGATGGCGAAAAGCAGGAGGTTTGGTAGCAGCGCCACGCCGGTGTCTAGGGGACTATATCCCTTCACGGACATGAAGTAAAACGGGCAGCTGGAAAGTTATGTTAACAAATGCCACCTCGTCCAGAATGAGATGTACTTACTAGTAAAGAGTTCCGTAAAGCTAAAGATACAAAGCGGCGAATGTTAACAAGTAAACATAGCCTGTTGCCAGAGTGGAACATACCATAAGACCCTGAATAGCTGCAGCGATGTATGTGATGATAGAGCTAATATCGTGGAATAGGGATTTGCGGAGAAAGGGGTGATTGGCTAGATATGCCTCGTAAAACCCGGTGACAATCATCCCTATGAACCCCACGATCAACGGCGCAATGGTAGCGGCACTGTTCCATTCGTGCTAGAACTTGTCAATATCTACACCCCAACCGCAACGACAAGGAGAAGAAACTAAGTCATCTCATACCTGTGTGCCACCCCAAGAGATCGCGATAAGGAAGGATGTCGCGGAGCCAGTGAATATCAACCCGCCTATCCAGTCTATCCTAGATAGCTTTTCCTGGGCAGTAGCTTTCTTCGGACGCAACGTCAGGAGGTATGGGACAGCAACAAGGCCAAAGCCGCAGATAGGGAACATGAGGTAGAATATCCAGCGCCACGTAGTCTTCTCGGCGATCGCCCCTCCCATTATTGGCCCGAGTGAAAGACCAAGGGCCCAAGCTCCGAGACTGGTGAAGGGTTGCAGTTAGTTATTACAGCCTGTGATAACTCTAAGGGGTTATGGCGGCGGACAAGCACTCACGTAACGGCGTACCACTTCGGACGCCATCGCAGCGGCACGAAGTCTGTCTGGATGACCAAGCTCAGCGAGTGGATGCCGCCACCTCCAACACCTTGGATACAACGCCCAACAAGCATAACAGCCATGTTGTTGGCCACACAACAAAGTATTGTTCCCACGGAGAAGGCAGCAATGGAGAGGGTAAGGCAGATCGGACGTCCAATTACATCGCTGACAGAGCAAATCATCGGCATCGAAACTGCATTCACAAGGAGGTATGAAGTGCCAATCCAGAAGGCTTCGGTAGTTGTACCGCCAATATCGTCCACGATGGCCTTAAACGGAACACATCAGTGGGTTTCTGAAAGGGGGGCATAACAAGCAGAGGGGTTCTTACAGTCAGGGAGGTAACAATAATCGTCGCATCAAGGGCAATGATGAGGTTAAGCAACGCAAGCGTATATATAATCGCTTTCTCATGCTTAGATGGCGCCCAGTTCTCTTCCGATGACTCGAGTTCTTTGTTTGCTGTTTCCTCTGCACCAAGCTGAAGAGGGTTGGAAGGATTCAGAGTTGTGCTGCCTCTCTGCAGCCCTGGGGTATCGGCTTGTAGGTCGGCCATGATGCACGAAGAGGTGCAGCGACTATCAAGATGTAATGAAGTATCAATCCTTCTATCTTATGAACTGGGCTTTCTGTCTAAATGTGGAAAACTCGTAAAGTTCTAAAGATGAGACGAGCCGGGTTTATAAAAACCCAACATGAGTTGGATGGGTCAGGGGAGGCATTCCTAACATCATATAGACACAGAGCACTAATGTCTGCAAGGGGGATATCCCGTATGTAGAGCAGCCAACACCTTGGTGAAAGTAGAGAAACACAAGCAACACTCATTGGTGTTAGCACTTGAGCAAAAGGAACGATAATATTGTTTACCACGAGACATCTCTATATCCTATCATATATTCAGCTCAAGAAGCTTCTAGCCGCCTCTTGCCAGTCGAGGATAGCAGCCTATGGACATCCTCCTGTGACACCGGCGAAGCTGATCACCGTTGGCCACATCGCCAGGGCTGGTAACAAAGTGCGGCGTGGGCACAATATTCCCACCCCCTATATCACGGTATCAGGGACGCTTTCAGGTTCAGATGAAAAAATGCCATAGATCAAATGTGGGAAAGGGACACGCAGCCTCTGTCGAGATCGCACATGCTAATATGGTACGGTAGAGGGGACGGGAGACAGACAACCCTGCAATATGCCAAGGCTACAGTGCCCTAAAAGAGTTCCAACACGGCAGACTAGATGGTGGACTCATGATCTTCCAGGGAAGGCTAGCGAACGCGCATCGACCAATTAAACTGCTATAGCATAGGCGTTGGTAATTCCTATGTATGTTCGGTCGAAGCTGTACAGTATGTAGATAGGCTAATAGCTAGGTACTAGCTAAGCGTCTCAAGTATAGCGAAGCAAAGATGACGGGACTGCATAGAGAGATCGTATATATCCCTAGTAGTACGTTGGCGTGTTATCTTGCAGGTAACATAATATGTTAGCGATCCCTTGCTGAAGGAGCCCTGTTGTGAGTGTTGTGTACGAAGTAGTGGTGTTCTATGATAGCTAACCGAAGTTGAACTTATTCGTGGTGTATATTGGGGGATAGCCCCCTGTTCCCCATAGTCCGTCATAGCCGCATAAGAGATTATCTGCTTTGCAAGATATGCAGCCATACGGTAGGATCTGCCTAAGCATACTAAGTGGGATACACATATGCAAGTACCAGGTACAATTTAGCCAATGCGGTTGAATGCGGCCGAATGCGCCCACGCAAGTCTTAATAATCCTCACCATTACTATTATCATCACCATCGTCATTGGCATTATCCAAGGAAATCGCAACGACTCGAGTCCTGTACCAAAGCTCGCCCAGCCCAGCCCAGCCCAGACAAGCCCGACATCCAACATGTTGCCGACTCTCGCGCGGCGAATGGCAGATAAGCCAATACCAACTATACGATCCGCGATCAGGAACACGCAGGTTCACAACCCATACAGCAGCCCGATCAAGCTGAAGAAAGTGTGGCCGCCCGACTTCTCGAAGCTTTCGGAGAAGGAGCAGTTCCGGTTCGAACGGCGGTATAAGCGGAGGGTCCAGCTCGCAATGGCCAGGCCGAGATGGGAGAAGTATGTGAAGCTTGCGCAGCTGGCCACCATCACATGTGAGCCGATCCCCGTTCAGTGTAGTGCAATTCGAGTTATTGGTGGGGGCCGGGTTGGGGCTTCGACTCCTTGCATGGGTATTAGGGAATGGGGAATGGGGAATGGGCGCATTGCTAACACATCGGACACAGTTGTTGTTGTTTATTCTGTGCTGTTAGTGGACTGGGATACGCAATACCAACCGTTCCAAGGGGTAAGTTGTTAACAAGCTGACATGACATGGCATTGCATGCCTCGCTCGTGCCCCCAGCTATTCGTTGCCAATAGGTTCAGCGCATCAACTAACATTGCAATCAAGATCAGAGACTCGTTTTGGGGGGCGCTTGGCTTCCCTCCGAACCAAACACACGAACGGTCCAAGACAGATCTACGGGTCACCGCCCCGAGATAGCCGGCGAAATTCTATTCTTTGTATTCTATCATATCACGGACCCCGTTCTATGTGCATGGGTTGGAGTTCTGGTTTGGCTGGTAAAAATACCCTGCTGTGAAATTCGTATACAACTCAAAATCAAAGGCAATGCGCCGCAATGCCCCTCTCATCATGTTGTGCTATGCTACGCTTGCTTGTTTGCGTACGTGCGTGCTAGGACCTGATCGACCGTGAACCTTCTTAATCGCCCGTCCGGGGTTGGATATTTCCATATTTCTATGTTTTCATGTTTCCCTGTATATAAATATACATACAGAGACGAGACTACCGACCAGGCCAGGCGAAGTTCCCGCCCATGCCCAGGCCGGCACCTAGGCCGCCAGAGCCCAGTCCCGCGCCCCCGCCGCCCCTAGCCTCGTTGACAGGCCGCTTGGCTACGGTGCCCTGGGCCCGGACGCCAGCGACGATGCGGTCGAGGCCGGTCTCGATGACAACGCCGCCGACGACCATTTCGCTCAGGGCAGCGTGCAGGGTCTCGAAGTTGAAGATGAGATCCAGCTCGCACACGTTCTCGAACAGCTTGTCCAGCGCCTCGACGTACACTTGGATCAGGTCCAGCAGGGCGAGGGGGGACTCGGTCGACGTCGAGATCACGATGAAGTAGAGCGTCGCGTAGTTGCGGTACGTCACGAGCGACGGTACGTCATTGTGGTTGTTCTGGTCGGATGAGGACGAAGACGTCCCCGACGCGGCGAGGAGAGGCGGCAGCGGTAGGAAATTGCAGGCGCCCGACGGCCGGTTCGAGACGAGGGTGAAGATCTCGGAAATGAGACGTTGCTGAATGCTGGTTTCCTGTTCACCCCATGTTCGCAAGTTCGTGATTTCGCATGATTAGCTTCTCCTCTTTCACGCGCGTCGTTCGTTGATTGCCGTGGTGGCTAGTTATGTCGATCGGGATGTTGATGAAAAGAGAAAGGGGGAGAAATGGCTGCAGCCAGACTGTCGGGTTACACACCAGCTGAGTATAGAATTTGGTCAGACGAGGCTGACCTTGGCCATTGAAGACCAGTACCGCGTTTATCATTTCGGAACAGATTGCCTAGACATCTGTGGTTCTTGGGCTCAGGATGAACCGGTGTTCGAGCCAAGCATGAAGTCTAGTGGAAATCGGTGATTCGGTGACTCGGTGATAGTATCGCGGGTAGCATGGGTATCGTGGGTATCGTGGATACCTTGATGGTGGGGGATGTGACAGTGGAGCTTTAAGGCATTCTGCGTACAGATACGAAATACGAAATACGAAATACGAAATACCTGCGGCTGCCTGATATGGTAATCTCGAGTACTTTGGGCTTATAAGGCTTCTCCCTAGTGCCGGTATGTAGGTCCCTACGAAGTACATGTATGGCCTACCTACATGTATGGCCTACATCCATGATGTATGTATGGAACTACCTAGGTAGGCGGTATGGAATGAGTAAGCCGCATAGTACTTGAGCCACACAGCCACACAGACGGTGAGATATTTAGACGTAAGAAACAAGCTTGAAGCTGCAGATATTTTCGTGGGCATTTTCGGTACAACGTATCGAGCGTGATGATCTTGTTCCTGCCCAGAGACATTGTCTCAGCGATCTCCGATCTCATCTCAGCTAAGCAGGAAACACGCAGGTATTATACTACGTACATGCAGGTGACTAACTACCTAGGTATACCTGTAGCAAGCCACATCTACTAGCCACTCAGCGGAGATCCCGAATCCGTAGACCCACCTAGACCCCTGCAGTGCCATCTCAGATCTGCACCGCCCCTCGCCAATGCCTGCCCACCTTTCCCCCCTTAGGTCCCCCCGAAGCCCCCCAAGAGGTCCCCCAACCTTGGAACTCCCCCCTTTCTCGAAGACTACATAATCTCACACCCCATAAACTCGTCGGGACCTCGATCCCTTTCCCTTTCCTCCCCAAACCACAACCTTGCGTCGTTGAGACGAACAACGGCGCCTCAGCTCAATTTCTCTAGATTGTTCTCCTAGTTTCACCCAGGCCTCGGAACGAGGCCTTTTTACTATATCTTCATGCCCGCCGCGACATCCACAGCCGCAATGTGTATCCGTACATTCAGCAGCAGCTCGTGCTGCAAGTCCCTCGTTTCATACGAGCCAGCCTAACCGACCCGGTGCCGCCATCTGGGATGCTTCCTCCGCTTCAGGGCCCGCGGATTTGCTCTCGACAACCCTAGATGGTTCAATTGGCCCCTCGACTGGCGTTGGTTGTGACTGGCTCTTGTATGGAGTAGGGGACGTGGGGAGCGACAGCCTCTGTGGAGGAGTAGGAGTATTAGGAGGACTAGGAGTAGGGGGAGTGGGAGGAGGAGGAGGAGGAGGAGGAGTAGGGGATTGGTCATTCCCCAGTTCAATGGGACTCCACGGACTCTTTTCCTTCGGAGATACCTTCAGCGATGCCTTGAGCTTGAACAGTTCATCACCTGAGAATGTCAACAGTACGTACTCAAGCCGCTGACTCTTCCGACTTGCTGTCGATGACTCTAACTACCCACGACCATCACCATATCCATCCCTCTCCTTGTTCACATCCATGCCCATATCCACTAACAGTTACATCTTTGAAGTAACACCACCTTCATATAACAATGCTTTCAACCCAAGCCCACCTTTCAGCATTATTCTTCCGAACGAACTCGATATGCTATCAGATTCCGACATGCAGCCGCTTTCAGAAATAGAACCGCTGGAACACTCCGTGGTGGACGTTCCCGCGCCGCCGCCTCAGGACCAACCCCCGCCAGCGCTGGAGACAACGACGACAACGACAACAATGAGCCGAGGTACCAAGCGCTCTTTGACCCCTACCACGGTCGATCCCGTCACCGCCAACAAGCGCCAGCGCAACAATGAGGCCGCCCGCAAGTACCGTCAGAAGCGTATCGACCGCATCACCGAGCTCGAGGGCGAGCTGTCCGACATCAAGCAGGAACGCGATGACCTGCGCATCCGGCTCGCGCGCCAGGAGGCCGAGGCCGCCGCGCTGCGGAGCATGCTGCAGCTAAAATCCACATCCACATCCACCTCGCCCGCTGTTGATGCTGCGCCTGGTTCAGGTTCTGGGAGGGATAGCACAGGTTGAATTAGCCACTTGGTTTCCAAGGAGTTAGCACTCGATAATGAATGAATGAATGTGTTTTCTCCTTCCCACGCTTGCGTATGTATGTTGATTCAGACGATGTCGGCTCGTGATTCTCTCATGTGATTGTCGCCCGTTACGAACGAAGAACGAGCGAACGTACGTACGAGTTGCAGAATGTGAATCTCGGCTTAGGGAACGATTTCGGTCATCATGCCTTTTGTGGTCGATCTCGAGGAGCAAAGGAGAACCATCACCGTCCACTTACCAGTGTATGCTATCAGCACAGCAAATTCCAATATCACGATTGCATCTCTGCTGGACGCAGAACGTTGGGCGCCTCTATACGCCAATGTCGAATCACATCTTGTCTCATCTTTCTACATAGTGCCATATAATACAAAAACGCTTGCTCCTATTTATCTACGAGAAGGGTTGTTCATGCATTGTACTTTACTTAATTACTAACGGCAGTCTATCATAATGTATCATCGTCGACAACATTGATTCACTATGATCCATCTCACGGGAAGTCGCTTTCTGCTTGCTTTGGTGTTTATATTCGCTGCCTGTAATGCAGACCATCTTCCAAGCATCCGCCCATTACGTCTTCATCAGTTACTGATTCTCTTTACCCCGGTTATTCCGATTAGGCTCATATTCGCAAGCATTGGTTCAATCGGTCTAGTCGGTATGAGACGAAGCATTCATGACTGGAAACGGATGCTAAAGATGATGAGGGAATGAGAAACAATGATTCATTATGGCCATGATCGTATATGATTACTAACACCTCGCCCTCCCACTGGGTATCGAAGCGAAGGTAAGCCCCGTGCAAAAAGACCTGCTGATCGCCATTGGAGCATCTCATTCATTATGATTCATAGTGAACCATGTCCTTCCTACCTGACTAAAGTAGCTAGTATAATCGCCCCACCACCCCCCTTTTTACTTCTCTGCCGCAACGCTCCACGGAAAGCCTATAATCATTTGGATGCTGATATTCTTTTTCTAGTAGTGCTTCTCTTCCTCTACCACATCAAATCGAGGCTATATGTATGTATGTTAGATAGTATCTATCATAGAGAGGACTATATGCACGGTCGGCATATATCATGAAGCTATCTCTGGAAAGTACGAATATCTCCCAAGATATGAAATAGCCCAATCATAAGGTATGCCGTCGCCCGTGTATCCATCTGGTGCAACGGTATATCCTTGGCAATTAAGGGACCCTTCATCTCACTAAGGCGATTGTATCGTCTTAAAACGAATCTTTATGAAGAGGCTTTGCTGTTACTTGATGTTTCTAAATTCTTGCGAGTCCAAAACGCCCGTCTCAGCCTTCTCTGTCAGCAGCAGCTCGTTTTCCTGCGCACACGGATTGTAATTCCTTGCTGCCAGCCTTGCCATCACCATCTGCGATCAAGGAAGGAAAGACAGTACCAAGACAGTATCGCCCTCTTCAACAATTCCCTCTTTTCCCCTGACACCTAGCAGCTCCGATTCAACCTCCGCCCCCGAGATGCAGCTATCACCGCTCGTGATCGCGATCGCGACCGCCGCCGGCCTTGCCGCTGCTGCTACTGCTACAGCTGATGCGCCGCCCGCCTCCAAGCAGCTCGAGGCTCGGGACGGGTCAGGACACGTTGATTGTGGCGACGGGAACGTTGACAACTACAAGAACTTCATAAATTGCTACAACCGGGGAGCACACAACTGTGGAACCGATGGGGACAGGAGAAGCTGCTACCTGGAACTGCGTGACTCTTGTTGTAAGAGCATCCCCTTTGCTTCATAAGCCCACAGTCCCTACCCTTCGGAAGATGGGGAATATATCTAGCTGCTGCTTGAGTGCGTGTTGGAGAACATATGTACTAATCGCTAAGCAGCCAGTGACAGCAACTGCAACCTTGTCTGACCGTCTGGATAAGGCTAAAGGATGTCAAGTTGATATTCATGCTAACAATGGTGGGTAAACAAACTTGACAATATTATTGCAGCATGGGAAAAGGGAACAAGTGATTTTTGACCGGATTGTATTGTAATTGGAAACAAGCCAACTCACGGTATATATACCGAATGCATCCCTCATTATTAGGCATTGGGATAGTACATGTAGTTCTAGCCGAAGTTGCAAGTCTTTATGGTATGACGGGTAGTAGTATGTCATATAACAACGCAAAAGGGATTATAGGGATGCATAAGGACCCTATATCTTCAATGGGCACCAGAGTTATTCCGTCCTTACTCCTTCTACCTAAAAGCTGTTCTATTACTCCGGGCACCAAAACACATTGCAATATCGACGGTGGAGCTTTGGCCACCTACTCTTCTCTCGGTAGACCACAAATAATAGCCATCATGAAACGTGACTGATACCGTACGATACCGATCACTGAAGGCGTAACTTTACAGTCGTATGCTGTCATTGGCAGTCTCGCCTTCATCAGTATAGGTAACACTCAACATTCACAGACAAGTCAAGAAGGACCCTCGGGCTCCCCTCCAAGAATGGCAGGAGTGCTGGCTCCAAGAAGGTAAAGCTGTATTCCCTAGCTGCGTCTTAGAAGGCCCAAGCCCGGATAATCATCGTAATTCACCGTCGTGGACCTTCTCTTGCCTACCTGATGTCGTGATTTGAAGCCACAATCGGTCAATCCCACACACAAAAGTTCTTTCGTCGTTTCTTCGAACCTAACTCGGAGAGCTCCTCTAATGCCTTGATGCTAACATTAGGAAGGAACTCTTGGCTTGCAATCACGTTGCCGACCGCCGTACGCCACATGACACTGGTTTGCGAAGCCTGTTCTGATCCGTATATGTCTGGCGAGGCGTCTTCTAAGTCTCTCAGCCAATTTCTCAATATCCGCTCCACCACATCTCTTCAGAGGCGTTAAGTTTAACCAAGAATAACGAAGCCCAAATCTAAGGACCTAGAATCCATCTCTGGGTCGGCGTGGAAGGTACAATTTCTCTTGCTATTACCGGAGAAAGCGGAAGCAGGAGGCTGAAGTACTCATGACAGTCTGTTGGTTGTATCGTACCCTCTTGGATACATCCCAGTCAGGAACGATTACGGCTGTCATGTTGCTATATCGATACTGCGTAGCCGTCGTTTATATGGCGGCGAATTTTGTACATACACTTAATGATATGATCTCACTCTCACGCACCAATATGACCCAACATTAGAGTCTTGCGTCTCACCTCGCTGCGCTTTGTCGATTGGGGGGTATCTGGCCAATACTCGATCAATGCGAAGCCCCTGACTCACCAGACTCCCAAACCACTTCCAAACTGCGAGATTCCAAGGCAGCGTCTATGATCAAGAGTTCAGTTCGCAGCGATGGATTTCAGGGGTCACCAAAGACACTGAATCTCCACGACCATCGCCATCTCGGGGTTCCTGGGTATATTTGAGTCAGGTGAGGATGGGTTTAGAACCCAGTAGTATGGCATACCCACGGCTAGCCAGGAAAACTTGTGGGGTAGTTCCCAACCTCGACCGCAATGATTTAGTCCCATGCTGAATGAGACCACGCCAGGATGCCATCCAGTATTAGACTCAAGACGACATCCACGACGACCAACCGTCGGAGCGACCGAGCAAGGCGTCCTGTGCATTATTCCCAACAAGGGCCAGTTGGTTTTAAGGGGGTCTCCGAGTATAGTTGGCACGAAGGAATGGCCAAGTGAACTAGGGCACTCAGTCAGCCACCCATTATAACATCGATACAGGTTGTGAGCCTCGTATGTTTATTCAAGACAAACCGCGGATACTAACAACCTCAACATCATTCACATCGCCGGCACTAAGTCACACCCGAGGAAAGGATAAGGATAGACTTTGCTGAAATCTGGCGGAGATACAAACCAGAGTTTCGAACTCAACTCGGGCAGACAATAAAAAGCGCTATACAAACAGCCAGAAGGCTGGGATCTGGAGATGGTCGTGTACAAGTCCTCGTTACAGGCAGCATTTATGCCATCGCCGTGATATTCCAGTGTCTGCAGTCGTCTCGGAGCCATGCAAGCTATTAGTGTAATGAAGTCCAATGCAGCTTTCCAGTTTGTTTGAGGATATTGCGATTGTAAAGTCAAGGGTCCCTTCTTCGTTGCAGGTGCAAAGCTGCAGGGCGGAATGATGATGTACCTACTTAGGTACTTACAGGTACGTAGATTAGATATTCCAGCATTGAAGTTGATGGCATACATCCAGGTCGTAGTTATACCCAAGTACTTGGGTAGGTGTCATAGCGGAGTGTTACCCAGATATCCGGTAACACTGCATGTATGTATGTACATACAATAGTTACTCTTAGCCTTAATGGCGGGGTGCTCGAGCCCCAGTTTAGCGGGGAACGTACATACATACTGTAGCTCTAGAAGGGCCTAAGACCGGGTGGCACGGGCAGCTCCGATTAGTTACTTCTATTAGGAGCTTCTCTTCAGCTTAACTTCAGCTTAACAACATTTCACCAAATCCATCTCACGCGACTTACGTTCGTTTCCTTCGGTATGTGCGGATAAATCCAAGACTCCAACAATCTCCCACTTTCGAAACGGTCATGACTGATTCTTGTTATGAATAAGATTCGCCGATTCTAGATCCGGCCATAGTTCCGACTTCACCCCTCGACTTTACCCCTCAGACCCCTCAACGCCACCACAGCCAGCCGAGCACATTGTCTGCCAGCTCTTCCCAGTTAACTAGGTCCCCGTAGACGGGAGAGAGTATACATTGGTAATCACGTTCCAATCGATCACCATCATGGCCAGGTCGGGCCTCACCAGGTTGGGCCGATTGGCCACCAATCGAACACTCACCAAATCTACGACGACCACGTCCGTTGTTCGACCTGCCAATCATCTGTGTCCTGTTTGGCAAAGATTACCCCATAAGCCGATCGCCGCTACTTCGAGCCTCATCTCTTCCCCCTTCTCAACAAGTCATCGCCTCTCAAGACCTCTTGCGCCAGATGTTCTCAGTCGCGTCAAGCCTGCCGAGCTAACGGATACGCAATACCATGAGCTGTCCGACCAATATCTGGACAACCTGTTGAACAAGTTCGAGGCTGTGCAAGACGAGCGTGAAGATCTAGATATCGAGTACAGCGTTGGTTCCTTTCTTTCCTTCTGTCTATCCTACCTTTCCCCCTTTGCCCATCCCCAATCCATGTTCTACTGGCTAGCTGACGCTTCCCTCGTTTTCTTTATAGGCCGGCGTCATGAATATCAACATAGCTAGTATCGGCACCTACGTGATCAACAAACAACCGCCTAACAAGCAGATTTGGCTCTCGTCCCCCGTCTCCGGCCCCAAGCGTTTCGACTATGTGATCGTTAGTGACGGCCAAGAACAGAAGGAAGGCACGGCAACGGGCGGATGGGTCTACCTCCGAGACGGCGCGACGTTGAACGAACTCTTATTGGAGGAGACCGGCATTGATCCTCAACCCGAAGAGCCGCCGTTGGACTCGGTTGTCGCTTGACGAACGGCCCCTCTCGAGCGACCGTATCTCATAAATGGCTTGCCATATAGAGCGAAAGCTGGACGCTATCCACGGCCGATGGTTGCCGATCGAGGAACGGACGAATGGATTGTATCATACGACTTGATGTGTGCTTCGATTTATTAGATATGGCTCCTGCTGACTGCACCAATTGTACTTTACTGCCAGCCGACTATGCTGCTGATTACTTACTAAATACCAGAACTCTATTATAATGTCAGCAACAGGCAATAGTCCGCCCTCAATGATCCCTCCGACTAGTGAACTGCTCAGCCTAGTCAGAGGGATGTGCGCCCCGGCCGAGCCCGGTTTCACGGCGTTTCCTAAGGCGTCATACATAGATCCAGCGCAGGCGGAAGACAAACGACAGATTACCGGGCCGCAGCTGTGAAATATGACTGACCGAATTTAGCAATTCATATGTACAAATAATGGAAGCTCCGGACACAGCTGGCATAAACTCCAAGTAACTCCTTATTGATCTATCGACCCCCAGTTTCCCGTCCATGGTATATCATGATATCTATTTACAGAGATTGTACAGACGCTAGTGTGCCTATGGCCAGGCCAGGCCAGGCCAGGCTATGCAAGAGATAGTGAGAATTGCTCTCGGCAATCGAAAATGAAAACGAAAATCGAAATATCAACGAGGGTCCTGACTTTCTCCCTGTGCGAACCCTTGATGCTTAGCTCACCCTATCGACGACTACCCCCAGGTAATATTAGTGACCAGAACCACTAGCTCTATCCCATCGCCTGTCCCACGCGTCCAACCGGCGCGCCATCGAGTCTGCGGACTTGTTCGTTGGCTGATGAGTGGTGAAGAGCCTCTCTGACGAGTTGGCCTGCCTCGTGTATGTCTCAATTCGGCTCGGGCCCGACGGCAGACGGTTAAGCTCTGAGCGGAACGTGGTGGTAGTCGACGAGGACGGCATATCTCTCGGGGGCAGAGCTGCTGCTACTGCATGGCAAGGTCTTAGTCGGAGGGGTCTATTCGACGTGACACGTAATTTGCTGTTATGACAAGAGCTTACCCAGTGGTATTCCTCAACGTGATTGGCTGGCTGGCTGGCTGGCTGGTAGGTTGACTGCTTGGTCGACCGGCAGCTTGTGATCTACTGGGCGGAGGGTTGATTGAGCTGATACAGATGTATGTGGATGACAACTTATGCTAAGGGGTGTTGCTTGATTTGATGGTGTTCCGAGAGCAATGCTTGCCCACAGTGTCTTAAGTAGGTTATGGGGGATAAGAAACTCCTAAGTATAAAGTCTGGGAGGATGTTCGATGTTTGGTATGGTATATTATAGCATATGATACACACCCGACCTTCATGATGGACGGCGCTCACCACCCTTATATATATATACATGGCTGGCATCGACCACATGGATAGTCGGGTTCAACTATACACCAAACCAGCAAGTATAGATTCGGATGTCAATGGATAGTTGAGAAGTAGAAAAATCCCAGAGAGTCACTGCTACTGGGATGTAGGGATTTTACATCTTCTCCTGGTACGGACTGCAAAAGAAGATAAAATTGAAAATACAACGCTTCGCTGCGATTCCCATACGTCCAAACCCGGCCCGCACGGTTGTGGTGGTACCTAGGTACCTAGGTAGTTATGGTGTTCCGATGGTCGATATCCATCGCAACCAAATGGCCGAATGAGGGAAGAAAGCTTCCCTGGACAGGGAAGAAGTGGATTGGATTAGTCCCGAAGAGAAGTTATGCACAGCTACTCGAAGTAAAGCATACTTCCAGGTTATAGAACTCTGCAGTCATCGTGCCGCCAAGACCGCCTTGTGAATCGACCCTTCACTGTAGTGTTCCTCTGAATGCTGGCATGAACTAAGTCTCTATGTAGCATTCCTTGCATAACCGCCATCTGGCAGTACGCATACATAGCAGGCACAGGTGCGTGGTATGTCAGCGCATCATCGTGGATCGCCGCGCATCTGGCAGGGTTTCAAAAGCGGATAGCTGGTACCTTCAGTAGGTAGTTCAGTAGGTAGTTTAGTAGGTAGTTTAGTAGGTAGTTTACTTACCCGACTGGCCGCGCAGCTGTGTGCGCGCGCTTGGGTTGCAGTGGCTGGTCGCCGTGAAGAAGGTGGAGGACTATGTAGGTAGGTACTAGGTAGGTACTATGTAGATTATTTGACAGTCCGCCGTTGCGCACACAAGCGCAGCCGGGAAAACGAGGTGGTAGACGAGACTTGCAGCTATACTACCTAGGTACGTAGCTTAGCTCCGGTTGCTGTATCTCGCGAGACGCGAGCAAGACCGGAGGAAGTCGAAAAAGGCATGACATCGCCCCATTCGCCGACGGTCACACTACCTACTACCAGCCAGTTCGGCCCCTCGTGCGAGCGAATGCATAAGCTGGTATCGTGTAAGTAGGTACCCAGATTTGTGAGTATAAAGTAGGTCGTCTCTGGCTTATTCATACCATGCCTCGGACTGTGGGGTACATACAATTATGGCAACTACAGATCAAACTACCTAGGTACTGGCCATGCTACTCGGGTACAATATGGTGATATGTCGATATGCAATCTGGGCTTTTACTTACCTCACATTGAAGAACTACCCACCTACGTAGACTGGACGAGTGTCGAGTCCCTGGCATATTGATTTACGACAAGCGGCATGCTGTATGCGGCATGTGCTGTGCGATATGTGATATGTGTCTTTCGTGTGTAGTTTTCATCCAGACTACGATATCAAGATGAAACCTTGAAACATCGAAGTCATGATGTTTGCCACCACCTACCCATGAGTTCAGATAATATACCCGTGTGGCAAGCGCCAGAAACCCGGTCCCCCCTATTGTTACCTTCATGAAATCCCATATTCGCCGAAGTATGCAATGCATCCTCGACTTGGATCGGTAGAAAATCTCTAGATAAGAGGTATATGTACATGCTCATGCTGACCTTGGGAATGTACTGGAGTGAGTTCCTAGACAAGCTTTTCCTCATGCATGTGCTATGAATTCAACATTAGGTAAACAAATGTCAAGTTGGCCTATTTCCGGCGCATAATTGGACTCACATCAAATATCTAATACTAGGTTCTAGGGAACGTGATATCATGAGGGGACGCAACTAGGTACACATGATGAGTAAAGCTCGGTTACCAAACTGATCAGTATAACTACGTATACTGAGATCTAAGAGAGTCCGCTGCAGTAAGACTGTACTTAGGTACGTAGTATGTAAAGGGTTCAGTAGGCCTAGGTACCTAGGTACCTAGGTAGCTTTGCAGAACAACCACCCATCGGCAATCGCAAGCCATGGTGGGAGATGCGCTGGCGTGCTGTCGTGAGTTCTTGATGTCGCAGTTCCAATCAAACAACTCCCACAGTATGTAGGTATGTAGGTATGTAGGTATGTAGGTATGTAGTATGTAGTATGTAGTATGTAGTGTGTAGTATGTAGTGTGTAGGATGTAGTCGGTAGTCGGAATCTCTAATACTTACCTAGTGGCCGTTAAGGTAGTTTTGGTTGCCTTGCGGGCCGCGGGATTAGTGAACTTCCAGGTTTACTAGTGGTAAGCCGGTAAACTGGCGGCATCTTCCTGGGAGCTCCTTTATGTTGACATCCGTGGACCTGCACCTGCGTCTTGAACGACAACGCCCGTGCATGGAAGATTCCTGCCTCTCCAATGGAAAATTCGGCCTCAAACATCAACAATGAAACTGCTCGTGTTCGAGTTTATACACATCTAGAACTCCAATGTTCCCCTTCAACCCTTCGAGAAACTTGTTGCAGCACAGCCCAGTCAGCCCAGTGTAAGGTGCAAACCTGGAAAGCCAGCCACAAGCTAAGAGACACAGCCTCAGCACAGCGTCAACACTGCATGTTGTTGGCACCTCGGTGCCGTCTCGTGCTATACCTTTCTTTCCAATCGAGGCCATCACCCTCGCCGAAAGCAATCAGCTACATACCTACATACCTACATACCTACATACCTAGTAACTTGCTGCATGCCTCTGGTACATCTGTAGTCTGTTTCGACCACTCTCTTTGGGGATATCTACGCATTCAGCCTTAGATATGTACCAAGCAGCTGATATATGTACTTGGGTTCTTAGGTAGGTAGGTAGTAAGTTGGCGGGCTGTGCGTACCTTGGGCTGCCTCTACTCCCTCTTATCTAACTACGGTAGCATTACATTTGTACTTGTATACTATCTATTATATATCGAGAACCCTGAAGACCGGCACAGTTGGATTGGTCGTACATAACCATGAAGCGAGAATCGAACGAGTTGATGCTCACATAATCCCAGCACATAATCTCAGCAGCTCAGCACATCCCAATGTTGGTCGGAACTTCAGTAAGAAAAGCTTGGCCATACCCTAGACTCGAAGCAACAGACATACTCTCCGTTGTTTTCGTTGTTCTCCCGCTGAAATGCCTCATGGAACCGAAAGGAGCCTCAGTCCTCAATCGCTGTAGGCAGTCTGACTGTGCAGTAACAATGACCACCATCGAGGCCGTGGCTGCGTGGGAACCCCTGTCCATTGCCTGTTCGTTGCGGGACATGTGCCAACGCGGGTACAATTGGGCGCTGACGTCCTATCAGTTCACCAAAATCCTTGTTATCCTGCCCCCTTCGTCCCTCGCTCCATCCCCCCCAGAAGCTATCAGAGCTAATCGGGGCTTGGCTGGTATCCCCGAGTCCCCATCAGTGCCTTCAGCCCTCCCACGCTACCACAAATCGCAATCTACGTACTATGTAACTACTATACATGGCTTAGAACGTCACTACCCGCGCCCGACTTCCCTAGCCTAGCCGCTTTGATGATGGCCGTATAAAAGCATATTACTGCCAGCCTTGCCCAGCGTGATCCCCTTTATATATTTTCTATTGTCCCTTCCCTCATGGACACCTGACACCCTCTTAGTTCTGAATTGCTCCGTCGTAGCTTGGTCATCTCTGGTGGTCACTACCCTGACGTCGTAGTCGATCTTCATCATGAAGGAAACCTCTCCGACAAGAACGACGTCTACTAATAAAGGAGGACGTCCGAAGGAATGGACGCCGGAGCGCCAACGAAAGCTTATACGGCTATATCTCTACACGAAGCTCCCACCCCAGAGGATATCAGACCTGCTTAAGGATCCGACTTGGTTGCCCAAGTATGTCAGCTAGCTATATCCTTGATACCCATATTAGCCTTCGAGGCACAGCTGATGTGTTTGCAACGTAGGAAGGACGCTGCAAGCAAGTGGCTCAATGCTCTGTTGGGACACGATCCTCGATGGATCAAACCTAAGACAACTGATGAGGAGGAGAAGCGCATGGCAGGGCTTAAAGCAAGCTGCCATCGATCCAAGCGCGAAAACCGTCAGCATACGGTCGCAGAGAATCCAAGCCGAGGCTATGGCACTGCCAGCCAGCCCACCTCAACAATCCCTCACGGGTTGGAAAACCTAGACGGCTTGACCCTTGACCATTCTCATAGTTCTTTGCCGACCGAGTCCGACGGTTCGACGTTGGCCAACCTACCATGGTTTTCTAACGAGCCCAGCTTGCATCCAGCATATGTGGCCCGATCCGACCCGCTAGCAGAAAGTTCCCGACGCCCAAGGAGCTCGTGGCACACCATGTCGCACATGTTCCCGAGGGCCCTAGGGGGACAGGGCCCTAAACGCCGGGATAGTGGCCTCACGAATTCGACGGATCTAAGTGCCACCAGCAGCTTTCGAAACAAACTCTCAGATGCCACGCCAAAACAAGTCAAGGCAGCATACGAGCTAATCAAACGATATACCATACCTAAAGACTATGAGACAGATGTGTCGCCAGCATCCCCATCGCTACCCACTGGTCTCTTTTCTCAAAGTCGAACCGGTCCAGTGGCGTCGCCACGTCTCATTGTCCCCGGCGATTTTCTCAGCGCAGACTTCATGCTGCAAGCCCAGGGGCTACCGAACTTTCCACCGAATGAGGCCACCGAGAGCTGGGCTAAGGTGGCTAAGGAGGTTCTATCGGCCCAAAACCTATGGCCATCGAAGGGTCGTTGTTCCATCAACTCGGATAGCCCTTGGGAGCTTCAGGCGCTGGATCCTAGTGCCACAGATGACTTTGGAAACACTGTCTTCCATTTCCTCGCTGCTCGGGGCTCCCAGCGGGCTCTCGTCGACCAAATCATGCAGGCCGAAGAGCAATTCCCCGCAGCCATCGGCTCTCGAAATACCGCGGGACAGACGCTTCTCCACATGCTCAACCAGTCTTGGTTTGAGGACGGATCACCCCTGGGCGAGCTCCTGAGTCGGCTGAACCACATCCAGTTCGACATACTCGCAGTCGATGTTTATGGACGCAACTTCTTCCATTTGCTGCGGGAACGCAGACTGCACCCGGAGCGGATTAGGGACCTGGCGCATCCGTTCAGCATCAAGACTCTGAACCGACGTGATGCATTCGACCGTAAGCCTATGGATTCCCGCTCGGCGCGGCGCATGTGGAGAGCAGCCGCCATCCACAGGCTGTATCCGGGGAGGACTCCCAGGCTCCACATTTCCACCGAAGATCCGGCTTCTGCACGAATCCATTCTCACACCGAGCTTCTCCGGGTCGTTACCAACGCCATGAATGTTGATACACGGCCGAACCCAGATGCTGAGGATTCCGACGGTCGGAATGCGTTCCAGTGTCTTGCCGAGGTTGTGCTTGGCAACCTGCCCATCCAAAAGCACGCCATTTCCACCAAGCGGAAACTCGGGGTTGACATGGAACCCAAGCTCCAAGATGGCAATCTCAGCTACCGCCTCGAACTGCTCGGCCAGCTCATCAGCGCCGGCGTCGACGTGAACCATTACGACAAACTGGGCCAGACCCCGCTGATGGCCTTTGTCAAGCACATCCCCGATGGCGTGAAGGAAGACAATGACCTGAGGGAGATCATCACGAAGCTCGTCCAGGCCGGGGCCAACATGGAAGCGCGCAGCCGCCAGGGAGAGACGGCGCTGTACATGGCCGCTCGTCTGGGCAAGAAGGTGGCCCTCAAGAAGCTGGTCGAGCTCGGCGCCAACATCTGCGTGCGCAACCCCCAAGGGCTTCATATTCTCGATGCCGCCCACCAGGCTCTCCAGACCGCCGCGAACGACACCTATCTGTATGCGCGTCTCTATGCCTGCTGTGCCATGCTCTCAGGTCAGCTTGGGGAGCGATGGAAAACGGTCACGGTTCTTGACGAGTGGCGCGTCCGTCATCGTTTAGACTACCTTGGATAGGTAATTATGGCGACGGGTCTATGAATGATGCGTATAGTTTGGTTTGCGTTTTCTCCTATTATATCGATATATATCTGGGGCGGGCTGTAGTTTCTTGGGGTCTTTGGTGTTTTCATCTTTCCCTTGTTTTCATCTTTCTTTCTTTTCATCTCTCCGCCACGTCGCCCCAGCCCTCATTTGATGTTTTGAAGATTATCAGCGCAATATACCCCATCTGAATTTCAGCGCCGGAGTCGCGGAAAGAAACACGAAGATCTACATCGTTACATTGACGGTTCATTCTTAACGATCCAACACATTACGTTCGAATCTTGGTAGTTGAGGATTATCTTTTGTCACAATTTCTTGTTTCGCGGTCTTCAACATTAGGAGTTTGAGGAACTTGTTAGTCTACCTAGTTGGTTATTTAGACCATCAGAAATGGGAAACGATCTATGAGGACAAATAACCACTACGCACGCCCATGAACTGTAATCTAGGAAACGTGAATATGGCTACCTATGTTGCTTAGGTTGACTGCCGAACGTCCACCTGTGAAACCTGGAGTAATTACACCTGCGAGTGTCCACTTCACCACAAGTTGCTCGCCCATCGCTAAGCATGCTTGCACAGCCGTTCACATCTCCACCCACGGGGCACCCCGCGACAACCTCTGGACTTCTCCGATTGATGGACGGAATGGAATGGATGACTGTATGAGGTACCTAGACGATGCAGGCTGTATGACCAAGGTCGCGCTGCGCCACAATGGCACTACTTTGCCCGCCTGTCTGCCTAGGCACATACCTACATGTAGAAACAGGACGGGAGTTCCACCAGTTTAGCGGGTAAACAGACCTGCCTAGTTAGGCAGGTATATATTGAGTGTTCGAGTTATCTACACCCAAAGATAAGTAGGTACCGTACCTAAGCATCATAGGTGCAAAGCTATTGATGCTCTTGGCTACTTACATGGATAGGTATACGCATTGGCGACCGCGGCAGATAATGGATACTGGCTTCTATAATCTGTAAGAAAAGACACGTTAATATAGGAGATCGAAATTGAAACGGTATAATTAGAGAGTCCACTGGCCACATAGTCTTGTAACAAGTAACCAGTAAGTAGTTTTTATGTGGAAACGTCAGGGGCATCGGTATCTTCATTCACCAGGAGTAGGTATAGCCTCGGGTAGTCGCGGTGCTGGGTAGAGCTCCCTGCATACATGTATGTAGGACATCTAGTTATTGGTATCCGTACTGTACCCTACCTGCCTACTACCTACCTATATGTATATAGGTGGGTATTAGACATAATTACAGTGCCTAGGTAAGGATAAAGGCATACCTACGGCCAACGGCGGGGGATGGTGGGGTGAACTTATCTCAGAAACAGACCTTTTTCTGGGCCAGCTGCGCTGCGCGTAGTCCCATATCATTTAACCAATAATTCTATTAATAAACTTTAGCGATAATTTTAATATGATTTAAACCATTCCGAATATTTCCCGTATATATTAAGGTACGTATTTATAAAGTAGCTTAAAAAAAAGGTTTAAGACGGCAATTTAAAAAAGGGCTGCATTAAGAAAAAATTTTGGTATAAAAAAGATTTATTCCTTTAATTATTATACGATTTCTTAACGATTACGGCCTTAATAAATATTTTAAATATATATTAAAGATTATAGTTTATAGCGCTTTTTAACGAATTTAGTTTTATATTTTTGCGTTTAAAAACGTATAAATTTTTATACGATAATCGAATAAAAGTAATTAAAAAGAAAAAATTGCCGTTAACGACTTTTTTTAAAGGTTCGGTAAAAAAATTACCATTTAGTTAAAACTTTAAAAATACGTTTTTAAGGTTTATTTTTAATAACGAAAACCATTTAAGAAATAATAGGAATTCGCTTTTATAAACGTTTTTAATAATTCCTATAAATAACCGATTTGTTATTATTCGGAAATTATTTAGGGTTTTTATATAATTTGCTAATACGATTTTTTAATTAAAACGATTATTAAAAACTTTACGTTTTTATTTTTAAAATATAAGTCGTATTTTTATACGTTAAATTTTCGATTTTAAAGAAAATCGAAAAATAATATTATATCGTCGCTTTTTAATAGCCATAATTAAGCCTTAAATTTGGTTTGGATTAAGCAAAATGAATTCCTAGGCTTTTTAATAAGAAAGCAAGTTCGTATTATAATTAATAAACTTAATAAAAGCTAAAATTTCGTAAGCGAAGTTGGAAATTTTTTTTTAAAGCGTTATAAATAAATCGTTAAATATACGGCGAATTAAATTAATATTTAATAAATCTTTATTATTAATATTATTTAAACAATTACCGGTATAAAAAAGGTTAGAAATAATTAAATTAAAACTATTCGACGATTGGTATATTTTAAAAGCGATATTGTTTTTATCGTTATTATTAATTATAACAAAAATGCCGTATTATATGCCTTTATAGCTATTATTGGATTAATTATTATCCAAATCGTTTCGTTAACGAAACTAAACGAAATTTAAGTTAATTTTATTAAAAAAAAAGTTTCGGGATCGATTTTTATATTCGTCGATTCGAATACGTTTTTTAAGGTTAATTATAAAGCGTAATATGTTAATATTTAAGTTAATTTTAAATAGAACCGCTTTATTTGGAAGAACATTTAAAATGCGAAATATTTATACGTATTTTTAAATTCCGAATAGCTTTTTTATCCAAGATTTAAGGCGGTTTTAAGAAATTCCGGATTTCATAAATTTATTGGCTTATTTGTAATCGATAAGTTTTATGTCGTAAAAAAATGGCATACTTTTCGTAAAGATTTTATTTATTTATATACCGCTTAAGTTTTTTTTTAAGAAGCCTTTTTTAGTTTGGTTATATAGTTATTTTGGATTGAAATAATTAGGAATATATTTTTTAATACGTTAGATTTAATGCCGACGTAAATATTATTTGTATTTCCGTTAATCGATTCGAAATTTTCCTAGTGATTTAGCCTTTTTTTTAAGGATTTATTAAGAACTATAAACGACTGGAATTCCTTTTCGAAAACGCGAATTCTTAAGTTATACGAGCCATTTCGAAAATAATTATTTACGTAAATAATAAGTTTTAATTATTTGTAATTCGTTTTTATTTCATTAATTATTTAGTATTAAAATATGAATTTATTAAACCTATTATTCGGAAAGTTATTATAAAATATAACGTAAACGTTTATTCGGTCGATAAAGACCGAATTTTCGATTAATTCTTTTAAAAGAACAATATCGGTAAAGTTATGTTTATTACGATTTTTTTCGGAATGGGTTTTAATATCTTTAATATTCGAAAAATCGTTTAGTTTAATTTATTACCGAATACGAATTTGTTGGACATTTGGTAATGCATTAAACGTATAATAAAGAAGCAAATAAGCCAAAATATTACATATATCTTTATTTTGTATTAAACGTTCGATAATTTAGGCATTTTAAAAAACGTATCGAAAACTTTTCGTTTTAAATTGTTTCGCCGTTATTAAATATAAGCTTAATTAATATAAACTCGACTGGTATATGTTTTTCGAATTAATAGTGATTTACGTAAAATAACGTTAACCGAAAGAAATAACGACGATAATGCAGCCAATTAAGTAAGCGATATTAATTAAATTAATAGCTTAGCTTTTTACGATTTTGCGACAAAGCAACGTAACGATTTACGTTTTATTTTTTCCGAGGTTTCGTAAAATTTATTCGAGATCGATAATAAGGTAAAATAATCGAAACAAAACGAAATTAATAAATCGAAACTGAATTTCGCCGTTTTTGCGTTTTTTAATTCGAATTGCTTTAAAAAGTCGATCCTTAAGTATTTTTAAAAATCCGTTAACGATTCCGATTTCGAATATAAACGAACGGTTGAAACAATTTATTGTTATAATGCTTGTAATAACGATTTCGGTAAAATTCCGTTTTTCGAATTTCGACTTAAGGCTAATTCGAATAAGCCATAAGCTGGTTCGTTTTTTGGCGTCGTTTTGGAGCTTTTATTAATTTAATGCAAAAATTAAGCTTAAAGTTTCGTTATTAATATTTAATACGACCTTATAAAGGAATTTTTCCTAAATTCGAAGATTTAATATGCCATTTCCAAGCAGTTTTTTTTGAAAAAGCAGTATTTTCCGTTTTTTAATATTGCCGATTTTATTTAAAAGGTATCCAAATTGTTTATATAAAAGTATTTCGATAAATATAGCAATGCTTTAGTAAATTTTTATATTTAGTCGATATTTACCGTTCGATAGCGCTAGGAAATTAAAAAGGAAAAGATAAGATAAAAACGAAAAGCGAAAAAGCAAATTGCTTTTTTTTTTTTTTTTTGGTTTCGGCAAGCCGTAAAATTATAAATAAAAACGTATTGCTTTCTGTTATTCGAATTCGTTAAGCTTAATAATAACTTAAAAGTTAATATAAGAAATTAACAATTATTAAGAAAGATTAATCGATAAGAAAAATTAACGATTTAATAAAAAAGATTAACGGTTGATTAACGAATAATATCGATGTTACGTATTATATAAGTTTTATACGTAAATAAAGTTCTTTTAATAACGTCATGTTAATTTTTTCTTTATTTAATTTTCATTACAGCCAAAAAAAAAATTTAAATTATTTAAAACGTAAGCAATAGCATCGCTTTTTTTTTTTTTCTTGTCGTTTTTATTTTCCAAAGCAAATTTAATAAAAATACGCGGACGTATAAAATCGCCGCCGTTTTTTTTCCCTTTTCTTCTTTCTTAACGATCTCGACGCTTTAATTATTATCGCCGTTATCGTTATCGTTATCGTTATTATTATCATTTTCGTCGTTATCGTTATTATTATTGTTATTGTTATTATTATTATTGTTGTTATTATTATTGTTATTATTATTATCGTCGTTATTATTATCGTTATCGTTATTATCGTCGTTATTTCCCTCGTATTTTTAAACCTTCCGTAATATATAAAGGCTTAAAAGTAGGAATTTCTTTAGTTTAATACGGGTTTTTTTATCGTAAGCCTTATATTCGTTTTATATGCTTATTTTTATATATTAGTATTATTTTTGCTTATATCGATATATATTATAAGAATTACGTATTTATGGAAGTTTTTAAGTTAATAGCGATTTAAAACAAAATCTTACGTGGCTTATAAATTATCGAAGCGTTAATAAGTAATTAACGACATTTTAGATAATTATTAATAATAGCATTTTTTTTTGGCTGTTATATAAATAGCCAGTATAAATTTACCCAATTATTTTAATACAAACGTTTCATAAATTTCGATTATTTCGGTCGCAAATACAAAGCTATCGAATAAGGCCCGAAATTTATAATAACGTTGTTTTAAGGTTACGATTACGATTAGCAGTACTAAAAGGAAAATTAAAGTTCTTTCGTTTAAAACTGCCGGCCTTATATTGCAAAAACTTTTAAATCGGGAGGTCCAATAAAGGGGCAAACGAAAGGGCGGTTGGCCGGATGATTTAGTAGCGGCGGATAACTTCGTAAGTTATTCGGATAGCTTTTTATGTTGTTTCGAAGGTTATATATTATTAGTTAAATATATTATATATAGGCAAATTTGGGTGGCTTTAATTATATATCTTGGGATTTCGGTATAGCGCCCGATTTTTTTAACTTTTTGGCCGGAGGCGGCGAGGGCGAGGGCGAAGGCGAGGGTGAGGACGACGACGGAATTTCATACGGATTTCGAGGATCTAGGGGGCGAGTAGCAGATATAATAATAATAATGATAATAATAATAATAATAATGGTATTATTGTTATTATTGTTATTATTACTATTGTTATTGTTTTTGTTATTATTATTATTGTTATTATTGCTGTTATTATTATTATTATTGCTTTTGTTATTGTTATTATTATTGCTGTTATTATTAAAGAAATTTAGAATAACTTTGTTGGTTATATTTTATTAATGTATTATAATATACCGAATCGTAAATTTAAAATAAAATTATTAATTATATTTTATATTAATATATTATAATATATTAATTATATATTTTCTTAAAATTTAAATTATAATATAACTATTAATATAATTAAATATAATATATTTATTTATTTTATTTTATATAAACGTATTATTATATTATATATTAATATATTATAATACTTTAATACGAAATGTAATTAGTAAATTTATTTATATTAATGTGTTATAATATATTAATACGAAATATAAGCAGCAGATTTATTTTGAATTTATTTATATTAGTGTGTTATAATATATTAATACGAAATATAAGCAGCAGATTTATTTTGGATTTATTTATATTAGTGTATTATAATATATTAATATGAAATATAATTAGCAGATTTATTTATATTAGTGTGTTATAATATATTGGCATGAAATTTAGTTAGTAAATATATTTATATCGGTATGTTATAATATATTAATACGAAATATAGGCAGTAGATTTATTTTAAATATATTTATATCGGTATTATAATATATTAATACGAAATATAAGCGGCAGATATATTTATATCGGTATGTTATAATATATTGGTATAAAATCCAATTAATAAATATATTTATATCGGTATATTATAATATACTGGTACGAAATTATAGCATAATATATGCATATTCGATTAATATAAAGGCAAATGGATATTTGGTTAATTTAATTAGTTAATTTGTTATTATTATTAATGCTTATAACGCCTATTAGCTTTTTCCGAATAATCTTATCGTAAGTCGTTAATTATGATTCGTTAATTAAGCAAAAAAAAGATTTCCTAATCCGTAAGACTAAAAATCCTTAGCTTTAGCTTTATTAACTGTATCGAATAGGCGTTTATTTTTATTAGTTTAATTAATAATATTATCGTTAATTCCTTCCGTTACGTTAACGCTAGGAATAATACGTTAATTAATTGCGTTAATAGGTTTAAATATAACATCGTTAAAATCGGCAAGCTTTTAAAATAAAAGCTATTAATTGCGTTCGAAAATATTAAAAGCATCGTAAACATCGTTATAAATATTTTGGCTTATTTGCGTAACATTATTTTTATATAACTTATAAGCATACGACATAATATCGATAAAGGCATTATCGGGTTTATATATATCTTTATTATAAATTGCGTTAAAGGTATGTTTAACGGATTTACGAATAATGGCGAAATAATTATTATTTAAAGCCAAACGAAAAAACGTTAATTTGAAATTATAAGTAAAGTTTTTATTATGCTTAATATTAATGGCATAAACGGCGTTAATATGTTTAAGCATTAAGTTAATGGTATTACGGCTATAAATAAGTATAAAGTCGAGGAGATATAATTGTTGTTGCACGAAAAGAAAAGAAGAGGTTTAAGCTAAAAGGAACGAAACGTCCCTTTATATATAGCAATATGAAGCCGGGCCGGTAGCTTTTTATTTGGTACCGTAATAGTAAGTCCTTTTTTTTTAAGTAATTATCCTTAATTACTTCCTAAAATTGATTTTTTAGGTTGCTGGGCGACAAAAAGGTGGTATTTTGATTGTAATTTTATATTAATTCGAGATATATTTAATAACGCTAAGCCGGATCCGAAAGGAAAATATTTGTTCCGAATAGCGTATGTTTTAATAAGCTACTTAGTTCCGTACTTTCTATTAATTCGGAACGCCAAATCGGATTTAAAAATAAATACTTATTTCAAATAACGTATTATTATAATAGCCATATATTTATGTACCTAATTATTAATTATAAGGCCCCGCATTTAAAATATAAATACGTTAGCATTTTTTTCTTTTTTGTTTTATAATTTTGTTTTTTTTAAGGCTTATCGAATCGTAATTGTTCCGTTATTTCTTTTTTTTCCGACCGATTAATATCCGCGCCCGTTTTGCCGTTTCGTTTATTTTCCGTTTATTTATTTGCTTATCGATATTATTATTGCGCCGACGTTATATCTTTCCGTTTTTATATCGCTTTCGCTTCGTTTTTTTTAGCGAAATCGCTATGTATAAAGTATTTTCGGCATATCATAAAATACTTCGATCCGGTTAACGGCGAAATGCCGGCGTTTGCGTACGAATAAACGAACGCGGCGAACGTATTGTATTTTTTATACGTCGATTATAAAAATTTTTGCGAATTCGTAAGTTTAATTGGCGTTTTAATAACGTTTCGCGAATAACGTAAGATTTATTTATTAATGGTTTTATATTTAAGCGTCGTTTGAAATATAAGGCGATTAAACGGATTTATTTGCCTTTTTGCGTTAAATCGATTATTTTTTCGGCGTTATTTAAAACGATAACGATAATATATATGATATTACGCGGTCGACGGCCCAAAGGGCCATGCCGGTATACGTTTAATTCTAGCATAATAGGAAACCTCAAACCGAAATCGAGGAGAAAAACCTATTGATTCGTACCGAAGTCGCTTTTTTGGTTATATATAAAAGATATTCAAAACGGTTTTTGTTCGTTTCTTGTTATAGGAAAGCCTAAAGCCATTTATTAAATCAAAAGAAAGGTTATGGCGCGAAGCCGGTCCGGCCTTGCGCCGCAAACGTACGGTATGCGCATTATTAAGTGTAATATCGGTATGTTAAATAAACGAAGGTAGGTTATAGGAAAGAAAAGGGCGATACGGGGTAGCCCGTACGTCCGGTACATCGCTTCGGGTATAAGTGAATCACCTGTTCCGGCCGGCGTCGACGCGACAACGATTTAACCGGCAGAACAAATTATATACCGCCTTTAAGATATAAATATCTTGCTTTTCTTTTGCCCGGAAATTTTTTCTTTTTTTCTTTTCCAATAATAACAATTAATCCGATACGTAATTTTTTTCCGCTATCGATTCGACTTTTAAGGATAAAGATTCGAATCGACCTTTTATTATTTTTTAATTCATTATAATTATTTCCTTTACTTTTTATATTATGCGCAAATTCGGATCGCCTTTGGGCGTTCGAAAATCCGGGCGCCTAAGGTCGGTTCGAATTTGCGCAATTCTTTATTACTTTCGACGTCGATTCGACGTTTATTAACCTTAATAATATATTATTTAGTCGTTTAATTTTACTTATTCGCCCGTTTTATAACCGACTTTGCTTCGTTTTTTTCGTTTTATCGTTTTATTACCGTTTCCGCGGCTTAGCCGTTTCGATTTTGCAACGATATCGGGCTCTTTTAAAAAGCCCGTTTCCGATATTTCGACTTATCCCGACCTTTTATCGAAAAAAGTAAAATGCGTATTTTATACGTACCGCATAACGAAAAACCCTTTTTTGTTTTATTGCGACCGTTATAAATCGTTTCGTTTTCGTATCGTTATGTTTCGATATTTAACCAACATAATTAGTAAATTTCGTTAATGCATTACGTATAAGCATTATAAAAAAACTATTTCCGATTATTACGAAATAAGCTTTTCGTTTTTTTTTCGAAGTCGTTTTGATTTTGCCTAATCCGCCGATGGTTTTAAACCTAAGCTTCGAAAATTCTGGTCGTTTATTGCGAAATATTAAGCGAATCCTACCGAAAATGCGCAAAAAGTAAGCTAAGGTTTTTTATAAATCGGTTCATGCTAATTCCGTTTTAAAACGTTAAGCGTATATACGACGTTTTATATAAGGCTCGGTTTGCCGTACGTAAACGCGTTAAAAAGCTGCCCGTTTATGCGTCGCCCTTAGGCGATCCTTTCGGTAACGTCGTAATAATTACGCTTATTTTTATCCGTACTTCGGCCCGTATTTACATTCCAGCTCCTTTCGTTTGGATTCGCGGCGAAATAAAACCGACTTCGCGTTTTAAATCCCTGGGTATTGGTATTCTTTAATTATTAGAATCCATTAAAATATGTCGCTGCGATTTTAGTCCGGCCTTTCTGTTTAGTCCTAATTCCGTCCGTAATCGTTCGGCGGTCGCCGCTTTTTTTTTTCCGGCGGTGGCGAAAGTTCCTTTCGTACCTAATAAATGCGTCCCCGGCGCGTTTTCGGCCGGCTTTCGAACCGGTCGCTTTTCGTTGCATTAACGATTAGGTTATGGTATTAATACGGCGTATATTTCGTCGTGGTTTCGATTAGCCCTCGTACCATTTTCGGGTCGGCATTAAGCCGCCCGTTTTTTAATTTATGCATCGTAATTAGTTTTCCTGCTTTCGGCAGGACGTCGTTCTATTTTTTCTTCGGGGTCGGCTATAATAAATAAAACTACTTTCGCGGTGATTTATCCATATTCGATACGTCGTTAGCCCGTATGCGTTAGGCCTTATTCGGTAAGGGATTAGCGTTTTATTTCAGTAATAGCCTCGATATTAGCTTGTACTATTCGAACCGGCCAGAACGTATTAGCTACTTCGCTACGTAGCCGGCTAGACCTATGGTCGATAATGCCTCGTCGTATCGGAGACCCTCCAATCCTGCCAGCAATGCCGGTCGAAGATGGGCTACGTTTAAAACGATAACGATAATAATAATAATCCGCTTTTAAATTCCGAAAATAAATTCGTTTAAATTTATTCGAAAAATGTCCGGATTATTATCGTTACGGTCGTATTCCGCGTTTGCGTTATTTTTAAAACGATTAAAAAGGCTTATTATATTGTTATTAATAAAATCGGCGCCAAAAAAAAGCGGGTATGTTTTGTTTTTTAATCGTTTAATGCCGTATCGATATTAAATTAACCGTAAAACGCTTAAGTTCCGAATACGTATATTATTTAAATCGCCGCGTATTATGTTTTAATATAAATATAAAATTCCGCTTTTCGCATTTACGACGTAAGTATTCCGTTTCGTATTCGTTTCGTTCTTAATTAATTAACGAAAAAATAATAAAACGACGATACTTAAGCGGCTTAAAAGGTCGTTATCGAGCCGCGTCTGGTTTCCGGCGACGCCGGCTAATAGATTTAAACGATTGCTAAGCGCGTTTTTTATTAAAAAATAAAGCAAATCCTAATTGCGGAATTCGGCCGTAATTAAACGAACAACGATATAACGACGTTTCCGTTTGATTTTGCCGTTTATTAAGCAATAATTCGTTCTTTTTTTACCGATTTTTATTTGCGGTAATATATTAGGTTACGTTTTGTTAATGTTTTAACGTTAATTTATAATTAATTAACTATTGCTTCGGTTTTGTTTCGGCTTTCGTAACTTAATTCCGGCCTTTTAATTACGGTTTTTCTTATTATTTTTGTTTTTCTTTTATTAATATAAATCGTTTTGCGGCTTATTAAATTCTTTAAGCCAATATAAATAAAAAATCCCCTTTTTTTTTATTCGTTTATTTTGTAATTTTTATTAATTGTAATTTACGGCCGCGGTTTTTTCGGGCCATATTTATTAATTTAAAGGATCCGGTTTAATAGGATTTTCTTTATAAAAGTTTATTATATTACCGTTGCATTCTTAAAAATTCCGGGCCGGTTTTTAAATAAGCCGGTACGGAGCCGATTATTTTATTCGGTATTATAATTCTATTTATATATATCGAAAGTTAAGGATTTTGTTAAAATATTGTTCCTTATCTTTTGTTTTTTATTTTGCAATATTATAACGCCTTTAATCCGCCGGTTTAATTCTTCGTTAATAGCTTCTTAATTAAAAAAGCCTTATTAATACCGTTAAATTAATAAAATATGGAAAACGGGGAAAATTCGGAAATAATTAGGTATTTAAACGGTTATGGCCCGTTTATACGTTTTCGTAATAAAAAAAGAATTCATTTATTTATTATTTAGCTTTTTTATGGGTTATTTTATCTTAATATTTTTAATATTAATTTAAATCCAGTTTTTTATTTCGAATATGCCGGCATTAATTCGGTACCGGTTTGCATTTTTAGCCTGGCGTTTTTGGAATTTTATTATAAAAAACCTGGTTATTGCTAGGACTTTTTTGATTTTATTAGTTACGGTCGTAACGTTATGAAATTTTTGTTAACGGGTTAATGTTTTAAAGGCGATAATAAGGCGATTCGATTTGATGCCTATTTTTGAATAAAAGTCGTAATTAACGAAAAAAGGTAATATATTAATTGTTTCCGAAACGGCATTATTTTCGGCGAATTCCGCTAATAAGAACTAATCGATTTAATCGTTTTAATAAAAAGAGCAATAAAAACGGAAATATTATTTTATAACGTTATTAATAATTTCCGTTTGCTTATCGGATTTAGGATAATGTATTAACGAATGGCATAAATTAACGCTTAATCGGCAATTAAGCTTATTTTAAAACGTAAAAACGAATTATATATCCTTATTAAATATAATCGTATTAAGGGTTTTATGGAATTTATAAATTTGCATTACGAAAGCGTTTTCGAAAGTTTTAGCTTTTGTATTAAAAACGGATACATAATAATGCATTTTCGTTAATTTATCGATTACGACTAAAACGTATTCGTATATAATGCCGTTACGGATATAAGGGAAAAATGGTTTTATGTAATTAATAAAAATATCGAACCAAAGGCGAAACGAAACCGGCAAGGAATTAAGAAATTCAATAATTAAGTTGCGGAAATTTTTAATTCGCTTATAAAAATAATAGGCTTAAACGAAAACGGTTACATTTCGAAAGAGTTTCGGCCAGAAATAAGTACGGCAAAAAAGGTTATATATTTTTATTCGTTTTAGGTGGCCTTTTAATATAAAGCTATAAGTTCGGTAAAGAATTTATAAGCAAAAGGTTTCGTTCGAGGGTATAAACAGTTTATTTTTAATATAAATTCGTTTTTAAATCGTTACGTAATCGGCTTTGGTAATTTTTATTTGTTTTTTAATTTTTTGGCTAAACTTTTTATATTAAGAATTCGTTATAGCTTAAAGAAAGTTTTATATTAAAAACGACGCGTTATAGGCTTTATTAATTAAAGTATCGATTAATTTATTAACGTTTAAGGCGGAAAATTATAAAGATATTCAGCAATTTAAAAATAATAAAATGCGGTATCGATAAGTTATTTTTTCGTTTTTAAAGTCGTAATAATTCGCTAGCTTATTGCCGGAAAATTAAGAAAATATATTTGAAACGGTCGTTTTATTATCGGGTTTATAAATAATTTGGAATTTAAAGTTATTAAGGAATTTTAATTACCGGACTTAGCGTTAATTTAATAATTTTGTAATAATAAAATGTTATAAATTTTTATGGTTCGTAATTATTTCGATCGGTTTTTTGGTGCTTTATAATTCGGAGCGCCATTTTTTAAACGCTTTAATTATAACGAAAAGTTTTTTGTTATAAATTTCGTAATTGCATTCCGTCGGGCTATGCTTTGCCGAAAAAAAAGCGATAAAACATAAATCCTTTCGTAAATCGTATTATAAAAAAACCCCTTTTAATGCTTAATCGAAAACGTTTGCTTTTAAGATAATACGGCGTTTAAAGTTGTAATATATAAATATAAATGCGTCGCAAAAAGCGTTTTTTAATCGTTAAAACGCCGCTATTACGGCGTTTAAGAAGTATTTTGGTTATTTTTTTTATTTATTAAAGCCATTAAAAAACGGGCTAAAATTAAAAAGCCTTTAATAAAGCGACAATAAAAATTCGCAAAATCCAGAAATCGTTATAATTTACGTAACCTTTTAAGCGGCTTTTAGTTTTTAATTAATTCGATTTTTTTTAAATTTATTTAAATGCCGTTTATTAATATAATAAGTCTTAAATATTTCGTTTTCGTTACGTTAAATTTATATTTCCGGATATTTATCGTAAAACTAACGTTTATTAAACGAATAAAAACTTTTTAAACGTATTATCGATATTTTTTTAAAAATTTGTTATATATTAAAATATCGTTTAGGTATATTATAATATATCGATTTAATAAATTAAATAAAATGTCGTTAATATAATATTAAAACGAATTCGGAACGTCGGTTATGCCGAAATTAATTATTTGGCATTTAAAAAGGCCAAATTTTATAATAAACGCTATTTTCCATTTATTTTCGAAGGCGATTCGGAATCGATTAAACGCCGTAATAATGTCGAGTTTAATATAAATTTTCGCTTAATAAAGGTTATTTAAAGGTTTTCGGATTAACGGAATAAAATATTTATTTTTAACGATAACGTTATTAAATTCTTTATAATTTACGTAAATGCGGATTTCGCTTTTAGGTTTTTTCGTAAGCAAAATCGGTACCGCTATAAAAAAAGTACTGGTCCGGATAAATCCTTTTTCGAAATAGTCGTTAATATATTTTTTAATTATTAATAATTCTTTAAAAAATATCGAACGGAATCGGTTATACGAAAGAATTTAATTAAAAAGCAATTTTATTTTATAATTATATAAGCAATAAAAAAATAACGTTTCGGTTTCGTATAAAAAAAGGTTTTAACTAAATCGTAATACTTTGGAAAAAGTTTTTTTAAGATTTTTTTTATCGTAACCGAAAGTTTTTCATTTAAGTATTTCTAAATGTTTTCGTTTAAAATTCGTCGTAGCTACGATATTTCCGTTATTTAATCGTAAAAATTTCGTAATCGTTTCGATATTACGTCCGGATTTAAGGTATTATCCTGTATTAAAATATTTCGAAAAAAAATATTAAATATTTGATTTATAATATTTTCGATTAACGCTTAAGCTTTTAAATCGATTACGATTAAAAAACGGAATATATCCGTTATGGCGATAAATTATTGGAATAACATATTATTTATTAATACGCCGTTTATGCGGCAAAATATAAAGAAATTCGTAATACGAAAAAACCGGATATCGACGAAATTAATATCGACTTAAGCATAATTCGAAACCGGTTTAAAAGTTACGGGTATTTTTTCGGATTTAAGGGTTTCGGATATTGGAATTCGGAATCGATTTACGGCTTAATTTATAATTTAAATCCGGTTTTGGATATGGTTCCTGGTTTTGATTTGGTTTTAGGCGTAATTCTTAATTTAATTTCGGTTTTAAGCCAGGTTTTAGTATTAAATTAAAATCGGAAAAAAACTGAAAGAATTTAAGTTTAAAAATGTTTTGCCATTAATAGCAAATATTTTATAATTTTAATTAATGCTGGAATTATAACGTTAAAGCTAAGAAAAATCCAATATAACGTTAAGGCCGTTTAAGCGTTATCGGTATAAAAGGACTTATTTTTTAATAAATCCTAATTAATAATTTACGATATTATATTTAAAAATTATTCTTATTACGATACCGTTTATAAAACAAAATACTTTAAAAACGAATAAATTAAAGCTAAACAAATAAATATTATGCGCGAAATTATTATTAATAAAATTATATAATAAACATTTATTATTAATTATAAGATAAAATGAAATTGGTTTATCGTTAAAACGAAATATTTCAATAAAAAAGGAAAATAATATATTAGGACTTATTAAACGTATATATAATTCATTTTTTATGGCTTCGAAATGTTTTAAAAAAGGCCTTTAATTGCGACCTTTGCTAAAAGCTAAGCTTTTTCCGGCGATCCGTTATTCTTTTTTCGGTTTTTTTCGGAGCAATCCTTATAAAAATAATCCACTTCTTTATAATACAGGCATAAATAACCGTTAAAACGCCGGATTTTTTTTTACGAAAAAAGCTTACGAAACCGTATCGTTTTGGCCGCGTCAAGTTATATAAATTTTAATATAAAGGCTAATGGAAATATAAATATATACGCTAATCGGAAGGGTTATTATTATTTTTTAATAAAGGCTTTGTTTTTTAGATTATTAAATAGGTTTCGATATAAATTAATCCATCTTACGGCATTGTCGTTTATTGGCCGATTTATTACCGAAACGAATGCGTTTTATAAAGTTTTATTGATTTTGGTTTATAATGTTACGACGTAAATGGCGTTAAATTGCTGGTTTTAATTCGCATATTTAACGAATAAGCCTATAAATTTTTTAAAGAATTTATTGCCTTATTAAAAAGTTATAAAGCTTTTGTAAGCTATTATTCGGATATTCTTAACGATATATAAGGTATTTAAAAACGTAATTACGTCGGTATAATTTCGCCATTTTTTCGGCCATTATTAGGAATCGTTAAAATGTTTAATAATTATATCGATCCGTTTTTTAACGTAAATATATGCCTTATTATTTAAATATTAAGCTATATATATAATTCGGTTCATTTCCGTTATATATACGTAACGATCGAAAACCAGTTTTAAATAAACTTAAAATCTTTAATTAACGTATTTCTTTTGTATTTCGAAATCGTTATTGCTTAATTCCTTAAATTTTAATAAATCGCTGCCTTTAAATTTTATTACCGGTTTAGCATTAAGGCATTTTATATAACAAATAATTTACGTTTAATTAATTATCGGAATAAGTTAATAATAAAACTAATAAAAAGGGAATCTTAATTGAATGGCATTTAAAAAAGGGTTCAAAATCGAAAAGGATATTTAATTGGCAAAACGATTTAGCTAGGAAATATATAAAAATGGGGATTATTATTACTAAATTTGCGGAATCGTTTCGAAATCGTTTTTCTTTATTGCTGCGTCAAATTAACGGTAAAATTCTTCGTTTTCCTAAATAAGCGTTTTAAGGCATTATTTTACCTCGTTTAAAATGGCATACCAAAAGAAATTAACCGTTAGGTTAATAATAATTAAATCCAGAATCGATTGGAAATCCCTTTAAAGGTATTAAACAATAAGGGCTAAATATTCGAATTTTTAAAGAATAGCCGTAACGGTAATAAAAAGGGATTAATTTAGGTATAAGGCCATCGCGATTCTTTGGCGCTTATAGCTTGTCGTCCGGCTTTTAAGGCTTACAGTTGAATTAAACCTATAAAAAAAAATAAATGTAACAAATTATTACGGCTATAAGTAAGTATAAAATCGAAAAGATATAATTATTATTGCACGAAAAGAAAAGGAAAGATCTAAGCTAGAAGGAACGAAACGTCCCCTTATATATAGCGATATGGAGCCGGGCCGGTGGCTATTTATTTGGTACCGTAATAAATGGCTTTATATTTGTTTTCGGTCGTAATATAACGAATTAATTTTCCTTTAAAAATAGCATTACGAATGGCTTTATTATGGCAGACGTCGGAATGTAAAAGCCAAGCGAAATATAACATTTCCGGGTCGTAATTAAATGATTTTTCTTTCTAAAATATAATAGGAAGCTAAGAAATAATGTTGCGAAATAATTTAAAGTTTCCTTAACGAACGGTTTCGTAAATCGTTAGGAATATTTCGATATATTATATTAATCGGCATTAATTGCGAAATTCGAGATCGATATGGTTGTTATTAATACCGGAATACCTATTAGTTTAATTTTTTTTCGTAAAAACCTTTAATTAGGTTTTTTCGAAAATGCCATCGAAATGTTTTTTATAAGTAATAATGGTTTTTTTAATACCTTCGATGGTAATTTAGTTATTAGCGAAAACGTTTCGGATATATAAACCGTTAATTACGAAAGTAAAGATTTTGGCAGTAAATCCATAAATAGAAAAAAAAACGGTTTGGTAATATTTAAGATTCTTTTTATTGATGTGTTTTTTTCGCTAGAAAAAATCGACGTCCGCCTTAATAATGGCGTTGTTTTTTTTTTTCCTGCATCCCAAAAATTACGGAATAACATTTCGATGTAATTAAGTTCGACGTAAAAAAGAACGAAAATAAGAAGCATTTATTTTTTTCGTTCTTAAGGATTATTAATTTTTAGTTGCAATTATTTGATATAACGGATAAAAAAGGTTGTTTTTTGATTATTATATATTACTGTAACGTATAAATTAATAAATGATTATTAATTAATAAGTAAATAATTTATAGGTTAATCGATTTTCGAAATTCTTAAATTCGAGCCGGCGCTTTTAAAGTTTTTCGTAAAGCTTGTAAATATTTTCAACTATGCCTTTATTTTCGAAAATGGCTTTAACCTAAAAATACGGGTTTTCCTTATAATTAATGCATTAAACGGCAAGAAATTTGGAAAGCTTGTTTTTATTATTAAGGAAAATTAATTTTATAATCGAAAATTTAACAAAATATTTGGACGTTTTATTAAAAGATAAAGGACGAAAAAATAAATATTTCAAAATTATGCTGCGAATAAAGGGCTGCTTAAGATTTAAGGATTTCTGAAAAAAGGAACCTTGGAATTCGGGGCAGCTAATTAAACAAAAAGTCGTAAAATTAATTATTTGTGCTTATTTATTTTTTATAAGCTTTCGTATTTTGTTTAAGAAATTAAAGTTATCGTAAACGATTACGCCGGTAAAATCGTGGATTATACGTTTAATATTTTTTTTAACTTGCTTGGCCATTTCGGAAAACTTATTGTTTAAGGTAATATATAAAAATATAATACTTAAGTTAAATAATGTATTAATAATATAACAAGAAATACCGTTAGCGAATATATAAAGGCTTAAAATTATACGTAAAAATTTATTAATGTTTCTTATATAGCTACGAAAAAGAAATATAATAAGCAGGTAAATGTAATCCTTATTATTTTCGTTGCTGGTTATTTCGATAACGTTTTTATAAATATCGTTTTAGTTACGTAATAATTAAATAAAGAAGGTTATTATCGTAAGAGCTTTTTTTTTAAATGTTAGCCAGTTTTGTTTAAAAGTTTTTTATAATTATTCCGTATTGCATATTTTTGCGATAATAATATTATTATTCGAAAGATTTTTATAAGGTTCGAAATTGCTAAACGGTAGCTTTTTAATAAAAGACTGCATTTCGTAGCAAATAATACGAATATTAAAAGATTTAAGGATTAGTTTGGTATTTGGATTAGTATTAATTATAATTAAGTCTTAACTTACGAATGCTTTTTGGATTTTTAAAAGCGAAATGATATTTATTAATTGCCTTTTGCGGGTAAAGTTTTTAATTTATTTCTTAAAAAACGTTTTAAAGTTATATAATTTCTTTTCATTATTTCCGGTATATCGAACGAATTAGTGCAGTTTTTTTTATAAATTTGTAGTTTCCGATACGATTTTTTCGAAAGAAATCGTAAACTTATTAAACAAATCGTTATTCGAATTACCAGCTTTATTAAGACTGGATTCCTAATAAGATTGGAATTATTATTACGAACGTTATTAATTAGGAATTTCGGAAAGTTCCGAATTTAATACGTTAATAATAAGCGAATCAGTTAAATTTACGTTTAACGAATTTATAACGCGTTTTTTAATTAATTCTGGTTATTTAAAAGAAAGAATTATACGAAAAGAAAAAAGAAGTTTTTAATAGTCGAACGATATGTTTTTTAAGTTAAATAAATAAGATTTAATAAAAAAAACTTTTTATTAAAAAAAAACGTTATTATTTTTTTGCTTTATTCCTTATTACAATCGGATCGCCGTTTTAGATTAGCTTTTCGAAAAACCCTATTATTTATAATCCTTTAATCCCATTGGTTAGAATTAAGCGTATGCGTTAGAAAGCGTTTTGTGGGCCAAAGAGTACATTTAAAATTCGAAAAGCGGGTCTGAGCTCTGAGATAAGGGTGAACCTTGAGGTATAACATACATGCATATATGTATATACATATATGGGAGGCCTGCGCCCTGATGACGTACATAAGAAGCAGCTCTAAATAAGATCATTAAGATCATGAAGATCATTAAGATCAAGATATATCTAGACCAGGTATAAGATATCTTAGCTCCCTAGCTTTAAGGATATATCACATCCCCCGCCGGGTTTAACTGACATCCTTAATATCAACATCCGAAAACTTCGATCACTATGGCTAGTGTATTCAAGCTACAGCAGACATACGCCAAGGGAGGGGAACGGATTAGCGGGGAGGTATTCGATATCTTCAACGACTATCTAAAGACCGAGGCCTCAACTACGGCAGCGCAAGTTGCAGTTGCGGTATCAAAATTAGTTCCGTCTCCAACGGATGGAAGCAAGAAACTGGAAGATGGGTTTTTCTTCTCATTCTGGAAAGACGTCATCCGGGTGGCAGAGCAGATCCCCCACGATCACCCGGCCATGGACAAGGTAGTGAAATTCATGAGAGAGCTCACTCTGCTACCTGATACGGGATTACAAGTCTGGGAGGTAAGTTTTGAATAAATATGCCGCTCAGTCTTCTTCCCTTTTAAAGAGACTATGCAATGCAATGCGATAAATGATCCAAGAAAATATTGTTAATCTAAAATTTCAAGAACCGACTTTGGACAGATCTCCCGGTCCTTGGTGCAGTTTTTCGCGAACATCTGAACGGACCAAAAACATCCAAACGGGAAGAGGAGCAGGCCCAAATCGACAAGGAGTGGGTGCGGTTCCACGCTTTCTCTGCGAAGCTGATCGGCGCAGGGGTCATCAACTACATCAACCAGGTCATATGGATGCTGCGGACTGCCTTAGAGGAGGACTCCGGGGCCAAAGCTCCATCCGCACGGGACCGCGATCTCGCCACGGCCGCAGTGTACATCGAGTACGCAGGCCCCCTGCTTGCCGAGTCAGTCATTCGGACGCCCAGCCCGACGCTGAGCCAGGAGGACGAACGGCTGTTGCGAGGCGGGTCGCTGTATGCTTCGGGTGGTGGCAAGGCGGGACTGCGGTCTGACAGGTGGCTGTTCTGGCTGAAGCGGTTTCGCGAGGAGGCCGAGAAGGTTACTTCCGACGAAGCGAGGTCGCTGGCTTTGCGCTCATCTCGACTAATGGAGATTTGGGTCGAGAAGCGGCTGACACCAAAGGCTTGAGTGGGCTTCCATCTCGATGCCGATGCTGATTTGTATGCATTGTCGTTAGTCAGAAGGAAGTCAATATGATACAGGCTACCCGAGGCTATATATTTGGCCTCCTGATTACCGCTGAGACCCCCAGGAGTCCTGCCGGTTACCAATAATCCGTCAGCAGTACGCACGAAGGGCAATTCGCACCTGGAGAGCTCAGGACATGTGCGCCTGATTTCTTCAACCCACCACAGTGGCTAAAGGTATAAAGTAGTATTTGAGCAACGCCAAATGAACGCCAAGATCTACTATTCTCGCCTCGCGTGGAAGGCGGTCTGACTTGAGAAAATGTGCGGCCATGAAGACATCAGAGATTCGGACTGATGTAGAAGAGTGTATTCTGAACTTGATAAAATAAATCCGACCCATTCAAAGGGGGTTGAAACAAAACACGAAGTATGAGGAGAGTCACTAGACACCCCCAGTCGTATATAAAGAATATACGGCTTAACACTAACTGCTTTCTCCTGGTATAAGTGTTCCATGCTGGGGAGCAAGCCATGTTCGTTCAATCAATCTTCACAGGAAGGATCGGCATGCAAGGAATCTGATGTTGTCCAGGATCAAGGAGCTTGTTATTGGACGGCACCTCCTTCCAGAAGCCTCTTGAATCCCATATAACTCAGGGCTATCGGAATGCGAAGCTCCCATCACACATATCACTAGTAGAAGCGAGTCAGTTCAAGAGCATTATTCGGACGACCAAGGAATTGCAACATGACATACCGATATCACCCCTTAACGTCCGTCATTTCTTAGAAGGGGCTATCAGCACCTTCGTAGTCGCTGCTAGGATCGCAGCCATGCGCTGTTGCGACTGCTGCTCTGTTAAAGGGCTGCGTAGAGCGATGGGTGGACGAATGTGCTGCTCTTCGTGATGTCCGGTTTTAGAACCACTTGCTGTGAAACGATGTATGCTGTAGGTGGGATCACATGAAACAGTAAGTTGTGGCTTTGGTCTTGAAGGCGCCCCAGTAGTCGCCTCGTCGTCGCTGTGATCGTGGACAAGTGTTACGATAACTATCCACTACCATAGGTATAGTATAATACATAGATGAATTTCCAATCTCATTTAGCTTACTGTAGATAATAAGTAGCACACACAGAGCTTGCCGTAGTAGCGCCAACAAGCCGTCCAGTATTTCTACTAGGTTGACCGTTGTTAGCCATATCTTAGCTTTCAGCTGATGGCATGTAATGGGGCCGGCCGGGGGTTCGGGTAGGGGGCGCGCTTGTGCAATATAGAGTGTCGGGAGGGCTTTTAGCGCTCGGTTGCATCCGCCGACAGGGAACACTAGGCGGCAGAGGACCCTGAATTTAGTGCTGGTCCCTGAAATCGGGGGGTGGGGGTTTAGGGGTTAAGCGCGCCACGTGGGTGGGGTTACAATCACGTAGGGGCTTCGTAGGGGCGGGCGCGGGGGTTCGGGCGTGGGCAATAAGTTGTTAGGCAGTAAGTATAAGCAAGCAGTTTCCTGTTTCCACACCTAGAACGAAATAGATTGGCTCAGCGTAGAGTGTTATGCAAGAGTGGAAAGTGGCTTCGAATTTTGTGGTATGCTTGATCTGATGAAAAGGTCGAATTCCCTGTAGATCCGTGAACTTGGAGGGCACGGAAAGGAACGGAGGGCTGCATCGTTGGTTTTTGTATAGAGACTGGTCGACGACGATCTCTGTCTCTGTGTACGAACAAGCAAACTGAAGGCGCCTTCCTACTTCATCCCACCCTAAGGCGTTGTCAGTTCGCCCCTTTCCTCGCATTCAACGCTCCGAAAGACGTTCCATCAGGGGGGGCGGCTCCCGCAGTATAGCTATGATGTCACAATAGATCTTCAAAGCGCGTCATCTGCACGGCGCCAGCGTTGAACTTCAGGTGAGGAATAGTTATGTGGGTATTGACAAGGACTATGTAGCTGAGGCTGACTGATATAACTACTTGCTCGCGCTATTTTCTTACATTTCAGTAGTTGTGTAGTTCGCTCGTTGATCCGCCTGAATCTTTCAGGGTCTATACACAGGCAGACAGGGATTCATTCTTGCCTCTCACCCTGCCCCCCCCCCCCCCCCCCCCCCCCCCCCCCCACGAGACCGGTTCATCCATCCGACTTGTTCTCGAAGGTTTTCGTGTTTCCATGCACGATTGTTGTCTTGCCAGGCCATTTTCTCTCAATACAGCATAGGGAAATCCAGACATTCCAACCCCAATAGCACCAATGACAAACTCACGATATGGGACGATCTACAGCTAAAGGGTCTATATGAGGTCCGCATTTTCCTCTCGTGACCTTATGGCGTAGATGATCAACCTCGCCTTTTACCTAATCCTTCGCTTCGACCGAGAAGTGTAAGAAATATCAGTGTCAGGCTATTATGCGCTCCCGGGAAAGCATGCTGTATATAGAAGCTTATGGGTCATGTGGTGGACAACTCATCCAATATTCGTGTTTGTCGTCCAGACATCCACCCATTGTCACAACCTTTAACAACCTTCAATATATTAAGTCAACTCTCACCGAAGAATCATGACGTACTGTTCGTGGTTATGGGACGATTGTCTTTTCAGTCTTGAAAAATGACGTAGGTAATGGAAGTGTAAAGGTTGAACGCCTTTTAGTATGGTTATTATTCTGGTACGATTATGATGAAATGGAAGATCTAGAACGTTGTCAGGGGTCTCTAAACCCCTGTCTGCCTGTCTGCCTGTTCATAGCCATTTACTTACTACCTAGCTGCGTAGTAATTGGATCTACGACTCTGAGGGTGCATCCTGAACCGCCTAACGCGACATATTAATAGCCACATTATTTTCTGAATAGCGAACGCCGCATCTGATAACTTAAAATGCCGAGCTATTGACATACGGAATAAATTGGGGTTTCTTTGTTTGCTGCGCTGATTGTTTCCAGTGTCCAGAATAGGGTTGCATGTCGCAGACAGCCTTGGGGGGGGCTAACTACGGGTGGCATGGTGGGGGTCATAGATTTTCGAATTGCACCGTTAAAAGATGATCACGTTCAGCAGCACCTGGATTTCGACGTGCTCGAATCCCTACCCGCCCGGGCATTGACGCATAATAATGGTAACTGTCTGGGTATGATGAAATAAGAATGAAATGGTAGAGACGGAGAGAAAGAGGCTCGAATGGTCGCCTTAGTTGCTTTACGGAATACCTCCATGGGCCTTGATGGGTGAACGTCAGCTCTGGAGTAGACCAGGCATCTATGAAGTATCTAAGGACCTAATTCCACCTCGCAATAGACGCCTCGCATGGTTCCCCAGCCAATTACCTACCCATATACTCTCCATATGCACGTAATATTGGAAAGCTTAATATTACTTTAGGCAAGCTGCGCCTCATAATTATGTACGACTTACAGTCGTGACAGAACCACGCAGATCATTTGCTCTAGAATACCGAGCAGGGTGTCGCTTAATTGCTGGTCCCGGCCCCGGCGATAATTCGGTCATCTCACCGGAAGCATCTGGTAAGTACGTGGGATTTCAACGTCACCATCCTGGGGAGCTCATGTCGTGGCACCGGAATCTAACAATGTTGCTCCCTTGTTCCGGGCAATCTCATATGCACAGATATATGGAGTAGTTTATGACTCCCAATATTCTCAGCAATCTAGCAGTCCCGTCCAAGAAGTCCAATGTATAAACCTATGTTGGCGCCTCATTATCTGGTGTCTTGAGGTTCTTATATTAGACCAAAAGTCCAGGAACTTTCCCAAGTGTAGATATCCCCTGGTCCAGTAATCTGCTTCTCGAGGCGTCCCCATTCCGGGCTGTCCAATGTTAGCAGTCTAGACTGGGCTAACTAGGGCTCAAATGGGTCTCAGGAGGCCAATTGCACAGCAAGTCAGCTGGAGGAGGTTGTTACTTACTGATTGATCCCGTCAACGTAGTCCTGGGCTTCTATTGCGACGCAGGAACTGCGCGGAACAGTATCTCGGCCTTCTAACCCCTGTGTACTCTTCAAAGGGGCCGTCCCGTCGAACCAATTGCCAGAGTAGACTACAACGCCAGCCTGATCTGTGCGGAGGTCGGCCTTGATCCCGGAAAACGGGCTCGCCAACGAAGCCACCACGGCATCCTTGGGCGCATCGTCAATTAACCAGTAGCCATTGTATCCCTCACACTGGCCACCCGCACCACAGTTCCCGGAGAATCCTGGATCGTTTTTGGCATGGCCCAAGGTTAAACTTGGTATACTTGCGAAGTCGTTGATGCTGCCGGCTATGGCTGTGGCAATCTCGCCGGTGGGAAGAGCAGAGTCGTCGGCGGCTAGATATCGCTGTGAGTATGGAAGGTACAGAGTATGGTTCCAGATCTTGTCTGTTGTCGGGTCCCTGAAAGCATCAAGGTTGAAGTAGGTATGCTGAGTTAACATGAGTGCTATTTGGTCGATCAGCACAACACAACATAGGCCCTTAGACCAATATGACTTGATGTTACGTACGGGTCCTTTCTTCTGGTGCTGTGGCTTCCATCTTGATCTTCCATTGGCTGTCGCTGACACTGTAGGTCACCTTGCCTTCGACAAGGCCAATCATACCCAGCGACGAGTTAGAGGCATCGTGAATAGAGAAGGTGATGGAGTCTTCCGTCACTTCTGTAACATCCCACGTCCGATATGACCAGTTGTTCGTCCCACTATGTAGCGTGTTACTGCCGTCGTTCTTCTCCGTGGTGTAAGTCACATTATCCAGAGTGTATTTCCCATTGCCAATCCGGTTGACGTAGCGGCCGGGGATAGCATTGTACACCGGGTGTCCCGGGTCCTTGGCTGGAGGTATGCTGTCAGTCCACATCGGCTCTGTGCATCGTGTTCTATAGGGGGTCTCATACGGTAGTAATCGACATCGTCGTACCCAAGGACGACATCTACATCCTCGCCATTCTTGTCCTTGACGAACAGGTTCGTCAGAGTCGCTCCATATGGAATAAACTAAACACTGGTGAGCCCAGATCCTATCACCATTTGATACTTGGGTATCCATCATGTCTTCTGACCTGTGCCTTGATCCCCGGTGCTTTTATCGTGTACTTCCCATCTTCGCCGGGCTTCTGTGCAACTGCAGTCATCGCTGCCACGGATAGCTGCAAGAATGGAAAGGCCCGCATTATCAAAAGAAGAAACAGTTTGATGGAGGGGAGGAAAGGAAGTGACACTTCGCTGACTGTCTCGACCGGCTAGCCCCTCCCTCTTTAAAGCAATGTATGTAAGCCTGCTGGCGCCGCTCGTCTTACAGGCTTGCCCTTCCTCTTCGTCAAAGCGGCCATTATTCAGCCCCGCCTTGATATCCATCGCCCGAAAGCAGTTGCACAGTCGCAGTATAGTTAGATGGTACTTCGCCAAGACCGGTGCGAGTATGGGAGGTCAGGTTAAACCAGTATGGACCCGGAAAATAGGGTACCGTCCCAGATCCGGGGTGCATTGCCCCCCATGTCAAGAAGCCAATTAGCCTGAAATGCTACCGATTATTGGGGAGTTTTTGCAACAATCACGTAGAGGCATCATGGAGCACTAGCCTGAAGTAGAGGTAGGCGGCAATTGACGTAGTGTTCGATTCGATCCTGGAGCAGGGGGCTGGGGCTGGCCACTTCGAAAACTCCATCCGGACTTGGCAAGACAGCAACAGCGGAGTTACTGTAGTGCTTATATTTTTCCATCAAGAAAGACCCGTCGAAACTGGGACGCTTTCCAAGCCATATACCCAGGTACCCGTAGGGCTGAGTTTAGTGGTCACACTCTACTTGGATCGGCTCTCTGCATGTCAAGCTAGCATGTATTCTGGCAATTCACGTCAAGATCCGAGGAGTGGGATGTTTATGAGACGAAATCAGCCTTTAACTGGCTCCGGATCTATATAACGGTATCTCCAAAACATCAAGTATATGAGCGTCCGCGGCGGCATCAATCAGCTGGCACGCTCGTTCGGTTGTTTGATATCTTCCACGATCGATATTTCCACCCGCTCGGGTATATATTGTGACGCAAGTGATCCGGCCATTAGCCTAGAACGAATAGATTAATATATTCTACAGAACGAACAAATCAAGCAATAGCTCTCCGTTTAGTTTGAAGGTTGCCACAACCAGGCAGTTAAGCTACGAACCATTTATGCTGTAAACTTCAAGTCACGGGAGACCGCAGCGCTCCTATGGTTCGATGAACTACTCAACATATAGGGATATTTATGGAATCCTTGTAAATATACTTATTTGAATACCAATAATTAACCCGCATTGTTAAGGGAAATGTGTCATAGGAGTGATAGGGGAAACTACTAGGTAGGGGGAAGGAAGTCGCTCTTATACAGCCATGTAAGTCCTTTACTAACTAGTGTATAGGTAGGATCCTATGAATCCCTGACTCCCTCCACAGTTCAGCCCCTGACCCATAGACTAGGCTTCCCCTGAGCGTTTAACCGCCACCCCCTTCAATTCTTTCGCAACGCTATTGAACTCAAAACCTCGACTTCATTACGTTTTGCTCTCGATTCACCTAATCATTAAGGTTCAGTAAGTAAATTATATTATTTCAGATTACAAGATGGCTGGATGATTATACGTAGCTGACCTACTTCATGTATGCGAATGGTTCTTATCACGATGAAGCTCTCTTCATTTTCATCAAAGCCATGATGACAGCAGTGAAACGGATCTAAGGCTTGTAGGATATTAGAAACCTACTTGTTATCACAGTCATGCCAGATTCTTCCTATATATATTCGTACTATCGCCCCCCCTCCTTTAATCAGACGTGAGTGGTTGTTCTCTTCCTTCGGCTCCATACTGATACACATTTTCATTGTTGACAGATACATTTTGGCTTATTAGACATACTTCTTCCGACTACCTCTAGTACCAAAACCTAAGTTAAAGTCCTCTTGAAGGGCCGATGTGTTCAACTTGTACGCCGCTGACTTCTGTCGGCATGCATTTTGATTCGTGTCTTCCACACAGGTCGCTTTGATGCCACGCGAAGAGTATGTAAAAGGAGCCAACCGTAGTGCTATCATAATACCTGATTATAAAACAGCTGTCCATAAGTTAGTATGTAATGTATAGTTGTGATGTTAAGTCGTAAGCTGCTGGCCGATGACCATTTTCAGCGGTTTCTTTTCACCGTAACCCCCTTTTTGTTAACTTTATACGTGTCACTGTTTATGCGATAATTTAATAGTTAGCAGATGAACTTCTGAGATATGCATTTATCTCTTGATTTGATGTTATTTTCTACTCCTCTTATATGACGGTTTTCGAATACCTAAAACACTATCTTCTAGGTGCTGTATAATACATTGTATAATACAGGGCTAATGTGCAAGTGCCGAGGTACCTTCTAGATATTGCGGTAAGCACATCGATGCACGTTTAATGGTAATCAGCGCCATAAAACGCAACTCACCTGGCTCTGCAACGTCCCTAGTTAGGAATCCAGCTGACTACCATGATTAAAGAGTGCTCGACAGCAATGAACAGATAGCTTCGGTAGAGACAATTAGAGGCGACATTCACTCGGCGCTCTGGGGTACAACAACGTCAGCAAAACCCAGATCCCAGTACGGTATAGTGTGGGTATAATGCGGTGGACTGTTATTCACCTCGGCGTCATCGGGCTCGGCTCGGTGGCAGTTCATACTAGGCATAGACCTTTAAAGCCGGTTGGTATTATCTATAGTCTACCTTACACATGATTTCCGGAATCCTGCTCTTTGATTGGAAATGGTTTCACCTTTGTGCAACATTACGAAGAACGAGGTAGAATACCTGAGTACCTACCTTGAACCTACATGTAAGTGCTTCTAATATACCTGTAGGTCCGGTCCTGTGCCAAGTCCAATTAGTGTCCTAACACCCCATCTCATTCTCGTCCATTTCGATCTCGTACGAAGTGAAAGTTAAACATGTCCTTCCCTTTCCTTGCTATCTCGTATCGACTATCGCTGCCTGGTAGGCACTATCGTTACCTGGTCGTGGCCGTCGTCCTGCGTCCTGCGTCCTGATCCTGTATCCCGCACAGCCCCGCATGAACACCCGGGCAGGTTTGTATGTACTGTATGTATGTATGTACTATGTAGGCACACTGGCTGCTGGATGTCTGGGCACTCCGGCGTTGATATCCTGGCCGATTGATTAGATCTCGGACAGCTATTGGCTCAAGCTGGAACCTGACGTGCTTTGCCAAGACACGAGTTTCGCCGAGATCTCATCTACGCAGCGCTTTCCTTGGGACACCAACTAATCTCTAGGCTGTTCTAGCGTGAGCCCTTTCTCGGTGGCGCCGGAAACACACATGAATCTGTCTGCCATCCTGGGTGCTGCTATCCTGCACTAATTATGTCGTCCTTTGTGGTTACTCGGTGACTGAGGAGTAATACCTACTAGCCTAGGTTCTATGCAAGTTCCCGTTTGCCTTCGTGATAGCCAACGATTCATTTCGTACTATCCCTGACTCCTACGTGTTGTCTTTGACACGGGTCCACGCATCTTTCTCATCCTTTTACCATGGCAACTGCTTGTCACATTTGTAATGCCGTCTGGTCGAAGATGACCCGCATTGTTTGAAAGCGCCGTCCTGTGAGCCTTGCTAAGAACGATTCTGTTGCCAGAGTGAATCTAATTCCTTCACGTTCCTTCTATCTTTGTTTACCGGACCCACCATCGTCTTAGGACCCTGCAGTTCGTTACATCGTTACTTGTTGCGGGCTCTTAGAATCTGACAAATCCTGCTTATTGCCTCTTACGATTTAGGGGGTGTTCTCGATCAAAAGCAGGAATTTACTTGTGGGGGGATAGTGGAGATTCAGTGAGACAGAATCACCGCGTTCTTGGGGGGAATTGTAATTGTATCCACCTTCAGCCGGCTGAATTTCCAATGACCGCCCCGGTGCTCCGGTCCAATGAGCTCGCGATATTTCGCTGAAGGATTCCCACCCATTCAAAAGCAGCTTTGGGCTGCTTTTAGGGCTGCTTTTGCTAGTATTATTTACAGCGCAGTTCGTGATAGCTTCATGTATGTATATTTTTACGTACGTAACTACCTAGTTTATACATTTACGTACGACTTCGGTCGTAATAACGTTTTAGACCTCCGGAAAGATAGGCGACGTAAAACAGGAAAGACAGGAAAGGCAGGAAGGGCAGGAAGGGCAGGAAGGGCAGGAAGGGCAGGAAGGGCAGGAAGGGCAGGAAGGGCAGGAAGGAAAGGAAAAGAAGATAAACAACGCGTATCGTGAGATTTTTGGATGGCGTTGTCATTAGCTTCAGCAGAATTCAGCGTGTTGTTCGAGAACAGAAGCATCAGAATTGACCGGTTGCTTATGTGATTATAGTGGGACGCGCACACGGATTCCGGCCGGGTCCAGTAGGTCTGAATGACAGGGTGCTCACGGGCCACAATTATAAGTATGCTTTTGATCGAGAACACCCCCTTATCTACTACTCCATTAATCTGCCCCCTGCTTCCTTTTTTTCGTTTCTTGTGTGAGAATATCGCAGGTGTCATTCGTCTCCGGTCGCGATGGGTTCTATGAATTCTGACCCGATGCATCATCGTCGTCGACCTCTTCACGAGTCCATCCCCCCCTTGATCCTGGGCACGGCAACATTCAACACCCAATACGTCCACAACCCTTTCAACCAGGAAGAGCTTCCATCGCTCTCCATTGTATCTCGCGCCCTCGAGCTGGGTGTCAATGCGTTTGACACCTCGCCATATTATGGACCCTCGGAGATCATCTTGGGAAGCGCGCTGTCGCACCCCTCTATCACGAAGAAGCACCCGCGCTCTTCGTACTTCCTCGTCACCAAGGCAGGCCGCATAGCCGGAGATGTGTTCGATTACAGCCCCGCCTGGATCCGGTACTCCATCTACCGGAGTCTGGACCGGCTGCACACCCCTTACCTCGATCTTGTCTACACCCATGACGTCGAGTTCGTGTCTCCCGCCGAGGTTCTCGCCGCCGTGCGCGAGCTCCGTCGATTGCGGGACGAGGGCGTCATCCGGCATGTGGGAATCAGCGGGTATCCGGTTGAGCGGCTGTGCGAGCTCGCCGAGATGGTTCTGCGGGAGACGGGTGAGCCGCTCGACGCCGTGCTGAGCTACGGCCATTTCACCATCCAGAACACCACTCTGGGTTCTTCGGCCATGCGGCGCTTTACTAACGCGGGTGTCGATGTCGTCTTGAACGCTAGCATGCTGGGCATGGGACTGTTGACGACTAGGGGCGTAGACAGAGGACCCATGGCTACGTGGCACCCGAGCCCGGAAGGATTGAGGCAAGCCTGTCAAGACCTCGTGCCCGTCGCCGTAGAAGCCGGAGAGAAGCTCGAGGTCGTAGCCATCAGATGGTCTTTGGATAACTGGGCAAGGACCGGTGCACCGAAAGGAGGCTTTCCCAGGCAACTTCCCAAGGTTCGGGTTGGTGTAAGTGTCATGGGAGTATCGAGCGTGGCAGAGCTGGAGGAGACATATCGGGTCTTCAATAGTGTGGTGGAAGGGTTCGCTCCTGAAGATGGAGAAGATGCCGAGCTGGCCAGACGCAGGGAATGGAGTGTAAACCGGGCCGAGAAGATCCAGGGAGTCGTGGAGAACATGTGGGCCGTGTTGGGCCACTGGAAGAACTATAGCTGGAATAGCCCCGAGCCGGACTTTGTCAATGTGCGCAAGGCAACGGAAATGGGCGCGATCCCTGATGATGACATCTCAGCGAGGTATGGCCTCAGGGACAAAAGTCGCCAGAAGGAAGATGAGGGTGTTGATGTCAAGATCACCGTATTGCCGGCCCTGAGCATCTGAAAGCCTCCCCAATTATGCCGCCGTCATCCCGGAGTTTCTCCTTGATGAACTGGAAACTTCGGTCGAATGAGAGTTGAGAAGAATGGTATGATCGAGTTCACATTGGGTAGCGAGCGGTTGGCTGGTCATTTGAGGCAACAAAATGATTATCACTACATATCGCACGCTTTCGTGCTTTCATGCCAATATCAAGCAGCGAAGCGAAACGAACCGCCTTCCAACGCAGGTACTCGGAAGCAGACCAACGTATCTATTTCGGCAAAACACTCCGTCTTGGGCCGATTAGTCACAGGCGTCTTGTCAGGGGTAGCGGTAGAAGGTGTACACGATAGGAGCGGGCGGCTTTGTTCACCTATTCGCTTTTCCATAGCATTCCTAATTACGCCGGCGATCGTCGAGGAACCTGGCATTTCATCTTAGCCTGAACTTCGCTCGCTCGCTTGGTCGTTTGTTCGTTCCTGTTACCGTTCCACATTTTCTCCAATCCTGCCCATTCGGGCAATCAGGCAATCTACCCCTCGAGAATGCTACGATGTGACGAACGTGCTTGCATGTGGATAGCATATAAATGGTGCACCTATACCTGTAAGAAGAGGAAAGAGGGTACGGTTTTGAATTTAGCCCTGCCAATGAGAATACTTCCAATGGTAATACTCTTTCGTACCCCTGTGCCCTGGTTGAAGCGCGAGGGCTCGCGAACCTTTATGCCCTAGCTCGATGTGCCAACGTTGCTCTCTGGGCGGGTTGTTGCCGACTTGGGCATCTGGGATCTTCAGGCCTGGGCGGAACACCGCGTTCCACATCCGAATGTTCCTGACAGCCAACTGTACCGCACTTCATCATATAATACTCACCTAGCCTTTGCCAAGCTCCCGAGACCTATCACTATGATAGGTGATCATTTGCCGCCTTGGCTACAGGCAAACTAGACAGCCAGAGTCTCGAGAAGATGGAATGGCATCAGACATCAGAGCTATAGCCGGCGCTGTTAAGCATAGGGCCCCTGTTTCGGACAGAACGCTCTATATGCGAGCAACGAAGCGGATCTCTCGTATTAACATCCATGATCTTTGTATGCGAGGCATTATGGACACAAATGAAAGTGCCGTCACAACTGGAGCTCTCCAAATTAATAGCTGCAGTCCGAGATATAGAGTGATTTGTGCGCGTCATTCCTTGCCCACGATTCAAGCTTTCGCAAGATATATATATATATATATATATGTAAGGGGGGCGAGAACTCCAGGTACCCGGCCCCCCTCCCTTCTTTCATCCGCTCGTCCTCCCGTAGCGTTACCGTACGTTGTTAAGCTTGGAAGCACACATCATGAAGCTGAGCACAGTTGGGGCAGGCATTGCTTGCCTGTCGGTTCTTGGTAAGTCCAGGTCTAATGCGTGGATTCGAAAAGTTGATGAAACTATGACCTGACCCGTCTCTGCTTTCATAGCCATTGCTCAGGACTCGGTTCCGACGACCGACGAAGAGACAGGCATCTCGTTCCAGACGTACACCAGTGCCGAGGGAGTCAGCTTTGGGCTCGCGCTCCCTGCTGATGCCGGTGCGGAGGGGGGCTACGATATCATCGTCCAGATCACGGCGCCTATCGACATCGGATGGGCTGGTATCGCATGGGGCGGTGCCATGGTGTACAACCCGCTGTCTGTCGTGTGGGCCAACGGTGAGAGCGTCATCGCCTCGCCTCGAACAGCTTAGTAGGTTTCCTTCCATAACACTTACTTTACCCGGAGGAGCACTTACGGACTCGACGACTGACCGCGTTCCGTTCTGACTAGCGGTTACTACCAACCCGAGATCTACACGGATGGGTCCCTTGAGCTGCTGAAGGGAAGCAGCGCCAACGCAACCCATTACAAGGTGACGGCCTTGGCTAAGGGTTACTCGACCTGGACAGACTTTGACGGCAACGTGGCAAACCTCGACGGGTCCGCTCAGGTTCGGTTCGCGTACGCCTACTCCACGACGCCAGTGGACGACCCAACCAGCGTCGAGTCGACCTTCAGCATTCACGACTCGGTCGGTCGGTGGGTGCACGACCTTGCCGCGGCCAGATCTGAGAGCTTCGCCGACTGGGTGGAAGCCAACACGGTCACCGCGCCGCCGTCCAACGGGACGGCTGGCGGATTTGCCCAACAGAGACAGAGAGCGCTGAGACAGCGGGCTCCCCTAAGCGGGAACGGCACCGTGGCTCGGGAGGAACGCCACCCACTGATCCCGCAGCTGCGTGACTCGGCTAAGTTCATCACACGAAGACAAGCCAACGAGACGGCCCACGCCTAAGGTGCCAAGGGAGTTGAAGGAGGTCCGGGAGACGGACGGGCGAAGGTCAAGGCCATGGATGATTCTATGTATAGCGGACGTAAACTATGTACATAAAGATGGTTACTGGTGTAGATATGGCGGTGTTTAGGATATCTAGCTCGTGTAGGGGCTATCTTTCATCTGTAGGTTGAGTAGACAGTTCATCCATGGGTACGGAATAGGGAGCACCGAATAAGAACGAAGTACCTATTTAATAAGGTTGGATATCGGATTCTCTGACTTTAAGCAATGAAATGGACGCTTTAAACTTCTTTCTATGTTGGTTAATATTTTTACAGACAATATTTTTCCTTTCTTTTTTGCTTTGTACCCGACATACATAATGACTGGATACTCCTAAGAGGTAGTGAACTTGGAGATGAGATATAGGGGTTGGGATAAGGTGTTGATGTATTTACCTACTATATGTATCTAAGGATGTGTAAGTAGCATTTTAACTCCTTTAACTACATATTCCACCTAAAAATATTTCAATGGGGCATGATATGTATGTATAGGTACGGCCCGTACCTGACACTTGACAAGCCTACTTAAGTACCTCCTAATTAATGACTTCATCATCCGCAAAACTTCACCAGTTGAGTGCGACACGCATAAAAACAGTCATAGAAAAGTCAAGGTCCAAGTCAACGGCCAATCTACAACACGACACACGACATGGCGCATACAAGAACAGACATCGTTTAATCACCGTGCAGAGACATGCGAACAGCGAACAGAAGAACGACGAAGAGGGAAGACGGGTTATATAGGTGAACGGTAGCCATGGCGCCTCGAAAGTCCAAGACCCAGCAGGTGTTACCACCCACGCCCACCCAGACCCTGGTCCTCGACAACGGGGCCTACACGATCAAAGCTGGGTTCGTCAGCTGCGACAGCGACAACGACAACAGCGACCCTGCTTCTGCCGACCACCACCAGCCTTCTTCACCCCAGCCTCGCCTTATACCCAACTGCATCGCCAGGGATCGCGATCGGAAGACCTACGTGGGCTCCGAGCTTGAGAAATGCAAGGACTTCGGCGAGATCGTTTTTAGGAGACCGGTCGAGAAGGGCTTCATCGTGAACTGGGAGGCTCAGAAGGAGATCTGGGAACGCGAGTTCCTTGACGACAAGGCGCCCCAGAGATGCGATCCGTCCGAGACGCGCCTGCTGTTGGCGGAGCATCCGAATTCTCTGCCGGTATTGCAGACCAATTGCGACCAGATGGTGTTTGAGGAGTTCGGCTTCGCTAGCTACTACCGCGGCAATGGTACGCAACATCCCGTCTCCTTTCTACGCTGTTCACCGTTACCCACACCCTATCCTTAAGCACCGGGCGCTAGGCGCTGGATACTCGATACTGAATACTAAAATACGGAGATATTGCGATATGGCCATACTGTGATATTGTAATAATGCGACACTGGCATTATGCGATACTAATTCGGCTACACATATGACAGGCCCGTCGTTCAATGCGTACCACGACATACAGGGCATCTTTCGGACGCCCAGAGAGCCCCATGCTGTCGCCCAGCTCCCCGCCGAAATCATCCTACTCATCGACTCCGGCTATTCCCACACGACCGTCAGCCCGATCCTTAATGGCCGTCCGATACACCCCGCCGTGCGAAGGCTGGACGTTGGGGGGAAACTCATGACCAACTATCTCACGCGTATCCTCTCATTGCGTCACTATGACATGCGGAACGACACGTATATCGTGAACGAGATGAAGGAGGCCGCGTGCTATGTATCGCTCGATTTTCCCGGCGATCTCGAGAAGACCTGGAAAGGAACACGAGGGGAACGGCGCGAGCCGTACATCAGCGGCGCGGGGATAGCGAAAGACTATGTGCTCCCGGACTTCCACACGCGATCCGCGGGCGTCGTGCGGGACTACGACCCAACCCGGGCGTCCCGGGCGAAGAAGCTGGCAGTGGGCGAGGCCAGCGAGGACATTATCACCTTGCGGAACGAGCGGTTCGTCATCCCCGAGCTGCTGTTCCACCCCTCCGACGTCGGGCTGCGGCAACCGGGCATCGCCGACCTCGTCCTCGAGTCGCTGCAGGTCCTGCCCGTTGGCCTCTGGCCTGCGCTGCTTGCCAATGTCGTAGTAGTTGGCGGCAACTCCCTGTTCGAGGGTTTCGTGCAGAGGCTGCAGCAGGAGATTGTACAGCGCGTACCGGACGATTGCATCGTCCGGGTTGCGCGGCCGGCCAAACCCCTGACGAGTACCTGGCAGGGCGGGGCTAATCTGGCCAAACACGAGCACATGCACTCTTTGGCTGTCACGAAGCAGGAATACGACGAGTACGGAGCTGCCTGGCTATCGCGCAAATTCTCTGGCCTCGAGACATGAGGTTATCTACGTGTTGCACTATATATACGTCGAGACGCAGTTCACTATGCATTTATAGCCTTCTGTCGCACGACACATAGACCACCACTGCACCACACTTCTGGGCATCACCCCGAACACTTTGCCAGGCCACTAGTTGCAGACTGGAAGATGCCGTATTGTGTAATCTTTAAAGAGAAGCGTCTATGTCGACTGAACAATCGTTTCTTACTGACACAGTTCTATGCTCTTTGCACAGTTCTACGCTACCCCAATCAAGAATGCCCGCCAATTGCTAGGTCAATTACGATGCGGATAGATGTGTTCTTATGTACATGACCGACTAAGTACCGAAAGAACCCAAGCTGCTCTGTTCATGCCTGCTGGGGGCTTACGACTGGGAATATGCCACTAGGTCTTGGTCTGGTATTCCTCCGTGCTGGAGGTAGAATCGAAGTAAATGCCTGAGTTGATGGAGACAAACCATGTCGCGGTTCCAGAACTTTGTTATCCACCGGTGTTGGACTTGGACAATGTTAGGAGAACAGCCAAGTTCAAGAGGGTTGGGAGGCTAGGTAACCGCCTAATTAGAGATCATCGCCTTCTATATTGCGTCGTGTTTTTTGGAGGCCTGTGAGGAGGTTACGAAGAAGTCCTGGACATGGCAATGGCAATGATGTGACGGGCACCAGCGCATACCCGGGCATGCATGCACCGCGCTGCCAAGCGGACATCCACGGTGTGATAATATCGACATCCAGGAGATTCCTCGAATGAATGAAGTTGTAACGGAGGTAGATCGTCATGTAGCTAGTTATGTAGACATATCAAATAACCAACAATGTGGGATTAGTTAAGAATGACCTGATCCGAGGCGTACAGGTTTGTACTAGGTGTTCATTCAGCCCTGGCAACCCATATTCTCAAGTCATGAGCTCATGTAAAAGAGGGGATAACATCGTCCGTAATGTAACTATCGTCAAGTGTCTTAGCGAACCATTTTTGTCCAGCCAGTCAATCGATTGGTTTCGTTTCTGCCTGCACTGTTTGACTCCGAACAAAGACGAGAAGCCATGCTAAAAAGCAAAAATTCCCTATTCCATGTTGGTTTGCTATAACGCTACGCTACCAGAAATGATGGAGTAGAGATTCACCTCAACGCCAGGGAAAGACAAACGGGCTCTGAAACATCCGAAGTTGCGAAGTTGAACTCGGTATGTACGCCGCAGTTCATAGGATACAATTGGAATGTCCACCGACTTGTGCGCCAGTTACACAAGGGTTCATTCAGTCTCATCAATATAGTTCTCGAGATCGGCGTCCACGACGAGCCGAGCACCCTGCGGCCATGGTCAGTACGGAATGATTGACAGATGAGTGAGCTACAAGGATGGGGTAGGATAGGATGAGACGGGTGAAGTAGCCATACAATCACACTGCGAGAAAACATTAGTTAGCAGGGAACGAACGCGCGTGCAGGGTGTGCTGTGACTGTACATACTAGGGTTTCAGTAGAACCATCATAGTGAATGATGCAATAACCACCACCACAGGCCTTACAGATCTTCTGCGTATCGGCAATGCACGTTTCACACTTTGTAAGACGATGATTAGCTTGGTGTTCATGACTAATCTTCTGTCTGACGAAGCTAGTCTATCGGAACCTGGGAATAGCTTACGTTGAGATCGCATTCCCAGCAACTCTTCGTGATTTTACGCGTCTGGAGGGTCGTGTTAGCCCCTTTTCCCTCGCAAGATACATCTCTGCCCCTCCGTCGAGTTTATACGATGCGGTATAGATCTTGGGTGGGTTTGGATAAAAGGAGTGGCAGTTATGATGGGAAAAGGAGATGGAGATGGGAAGGAGAAAGGGGGTGGGGATGGGGTCTCGCTGCATACGTCTTCAGAGGATGATTGAAAAGCAAGGGGTACTTGGAGGTTACCCTACTTGCTCATGCTCTCACATCCTCGCATCAAACATAGGATCTCGGAGATGCGATGTGTATGTAATGGATATAGGTATGCTCAAGGTGTTCGTAGGTAGCCAGGCCATGTAGGTAGAGTCAAGGCGGGTTGTGTCGAACCGCCTCGCTATCATGGCCATTGCGCTTGCGCTTCTCTTTGTCGACAGATTTAATATTGCACTGTATACAGTAACCCATCCGTACCTTGACTTTGGGCTGCTCGAAAGCGGCCATTTCATGGAACACCAAGCTGTTCGTGCTGTTGTCGTCAACGATGTGCACGTGCTGGGCGTTGGCAAGCTCCTCGCGGCTCGGCACCTGGTAACAAGACTCGCACCACCATTGGTCGCAGCTGAAGCAGTATCTCTCGCGGATGCACTCTAGGCATCTGGGCACAAAGCTGGGCGGTGGCTGCCTTTTCTTCTCCGGGGTCTCCTCAAACTGGATATTCCGGGGACACGTTGCTGACTTGATGGTCGACGAATGTAGCGGGACGGGCGATAGCAGCGGTAACATCTCCGCCGGGCTGTCTCCATGCACGGTGAAACCCTCCGGCGCTGCGCCGCAGGATGCGCAACCGCCAACGGCAAATGTTGCCACGGCCCATGGGGTTCGGTGGCCGGCGTTCTTCCCGCCTGGGGCCGCAAAGGGGACCTTCCCGAACACGGGCGAGTTCTGGTGACGTGGTCCGGTGCACAGGACCGCGTCGAAGCGGATCGTTTCGCGACAGTCTAGCATGGCCTCGGCCCAGCGGTCGTTGATGCTCCTGCTGATCATGCGGCCACGCTTGTGGTACCACTCATCCCCTTCGGTTCGGATTGCCTCTTTCAAAGCATGTTGGGACTTGTGGTTCCAGTTGGTGCTGATGTTGGCGCCCGAACCGCCGCTGACAGCCGCCCTTGCTGCTGCTAACGTACCATTGGTTCCGGCGGCGGGGGGAGCGGTGGCGCCCGGTGGAACGGGCGCATCTTTCTTTCCGAAAACGTACAGAGCTTTCAGGCAAGGCGTGCCCTCAGGTCGCGTTTGTCGGCAGGCAAACTTCAGCGACTGCATGAGCCTCTCCTCGTTGAGGTTCTTCACCTCTCGGAGGGAGAGGACACGGACACGAAAGGAGCGGTGGTCGACAAGGATGTCGTTCACGAGCTCGGCCGTGACGGAGAGGCCGTCGAGGACGAGCGTCTGCACATCGCGGAGGATGTCGCCACGCCGGCGGATGTTCTGGAAGATGCCCCTCAGCGGACCCGAGTAGAAGTCATCCTCGGTGAGGTTCTCGTCGACCTGGACATTACGCCAAATCTCGCCCCCGCGGTCGATGGCCCGGTTGTCGAAGTCAAACTGTGCACTTTTCACGCGCGTAAGGTCGAGGTGTCGGAAGGCGCCCGGGGTCCCGAGGATCAGGTCGCGGAACGATCGGGAGGTCGCTGCGAGGTGTAGGAGAGCAGATACGGGGAGGTAGGGCAGCGTCTGGTGGATGACGAGGGTGTTGGACAGGAGATCCAGGAGGTTCGTGGTGGTCGTCGTCGTTCTTTCGATGTAGCTCTCAGACAGGTCGCGCGTGTGCTGTTGCTGGACGTCCCTGCTGTCCATTACATGCAGTGACCAGCTGCAATACGGGTATGTTTACTGCAAACAAAAGGAGACGTTCAAGAGGCTGAGGCTCTGACGGGGCTGGCTTTGTGGCAGTTAGGTATAGAGGTTTGAGATTAAGTACGTAGGTAGGCAGTAAACTTCGAGCCCAGCTCCCCTCGGGTTCTAGTCGTGTGAAATTGGTGGCACAGATTCTGTCTTTCTATTCAAACGAAGGACGAACGATACTAAGTAGTAAGGTAATAGTTACCACGGCATATTATCTATCTAAGTTCAGACTCGCTTCGTCAAAGGCATTATAAATCGGCGGGTTAGAACACTCCTATCACTGACAAAAGAACGTGCGTAATACAATAGTGGTTGTATGTATGGACTGTATTATAGACTAGGACTGGGGATTCCGGGGATGGTAGTTGAGATGTAACGAGGGTATCAGACTATAATCCCTGTATATCTTGCAGCGGTGAGATGGGGGGCCTTGGGGGGTACTGGGGGTGATGGGGTGCTGGCTTCTCGTTTCCTAATCAGGAGTTCAGCAATAGCAGGCTCGCCACGCCATTGGGGGAGAGCCAGCGTGGGATACCTGGGTTTTCGCATGGGCTTGCTGGAAATGGTTGAACTCGACACGCATGGACCTTACTGGCCTGGGTTTTGCTGCTGACTTGGCAGACGCGGGTACGCGGGTCAAGGTGGATGACGAACAAGGAGTCAAGAAGGCAATCGGAGGTAGCTAGAGGATAGGGGGGAGGGGAGGGGGAGGGAGGCCATTGGCAGTGGTAGGCAGGCAGAGTCTTGGTGGTCTTGGAGCTGTGCTGTCTTTGCTCTCGTTCAATAGTTTCATTCCTTCTTCACGTCTCCTTTGATCCTTTCGACGACGACGGAGGGGAATATTCGCTTGGCTTTCTTGGTTTAATAGACCCCCATACGACAACTTACACATAGCTTGGTAGCCAAGAACGGCGTGCCGACTTGGCCACACATATATACGTACGTGGTAAGTAGGTGTAGGCCAGAGGCAATGGAGGCAACGGAGGCAACGGAAGCAACGGAGGCAGCTTACATGGGCATCAAGGCGTGTCGGGTATGCCATGCTACCTATGCTACTGGTGTGTTGTATGTTATATGATGTATGATGTATGATGTATGATGTATGCCAGTATCCACGATGCCCTGCTGCATCGTAGTACTGTTCGGTAGGGATGGTGTTCGGATGGTGGCAGAGTACGACGGTATCGTCGTCGGAGTGTTGAGACGTACGGTACGGGACGGCCGCTTTCCTGGGGGTTTCATCATCGGGTTTCATTTTTGTGTTGAGAAGCCCTTGGCAGCCAAACTGACGGTACTTGGCCTTCTTCTGTCAGTCTGGGCGCAATATCCCAGTTTTAGCCGCTGTTCAGGATTCCCAGGAATCTCTTGGTGCTTAAGTTCCCTTCCTTGCCCGTCTCAACGAGGCCTGGACTTTTCTGTTCACTGTTGTAATGCCCAAGTAGGCATGTATTTCCATCGTTGCAGCGCACCTTCTGACCTTATGCAGCAATGCCACCCTCGCTTCTCGAGTTACATGGTTGTTTAACCAGTCACCGGCCAGTCAGATCCGTAAGACCAGTATGTGCCTGTAGACACAACTGTAAGAGCACAATCACATTCCTACCCAAGCAGACTATGGACACTAAAAACGGCGCAACCTAGAATGGTCGCCAGAATCCCACCTAATTCCGCCAATTCCTTATAACTTCATAAAATTCCCAAAAATCAACCCGTAACTTAATTGCCGTTAAACCTTTATCGTAATGTATTTAATAATATAGGTTCGTTATATAATTAACGGAATTATTATATTATAAATACTTACGAAATTATAAAAGCCGAAAATAATAATACATATTTATAATACATATTATTTAATATTTATTTATTTATTTTCTTTTATTAAAAAAAATACGAATAAATAAAAGGTAAAATTTTCCTTAAGCAATTAATGACGTATAAAATTCCGAAAATGAATTCTTTTTAAGTATTACGGGCTAATGGGCTTTATAAGAATTAATAAAACAAATTTCCAATTAGTATTATAAAATCTAAAGCTAAAGAAAAAAAAAAGGAAAAGTAAATACAAAAAAGAAAGGTTCGAAGGTATATAGGCAAAAGGGCTAGCCGCTAAAGGGCGCTAGCCCTTTTTTGGAAATGTACATATAACCTTTAAGCATTTTTATATATATATAGCCTATATATATCATAACATTACCCCCCTTTCGGGAAAAAGTTTCGTTCCGAAACTTTATAAAAAAATAATTATTCGGCCGAAGCTCGAATCCGAATGCTTTTTAAGCAATAAAGGGATACCCTCGGATTTACCGCTTAGCCGCTATACTATTGGGCCCTTATTTAAGGCTAGGCAATAAGCAGTTTTATATATTCGGTTTTGCTTAATTTTTTGTTAAAACCCTTTTTATATATCCGGATGCTTATTTTCTTTTTTTGCGGCGCATCCGTAACTGGTATTTCGGTTATTAAATTTTTTTTGCGGGTTTATTATTATTTTCGTATGCTTATTCGAATTTATCGAATTCCGCGGCTTTACGTTATTCGTTTAAGCGTAATAGGAATTCGGGCTAATTCGAATATTCCTTATAGTATTTTATTAATGCTAACGGGTTATTTTTAAATCCTTTAACATTATACCATTCGGAATTTAAGTTTTAATCCTTTTATTATACTTGGTATGGCAATTTATTATAATATATTCTAAAAATAAGGATTTTTTTAACCTTTTATTTTTTTTTCCGTTAAGATTAATTTCTTTATTTACAGGGTTATTCGGAATTTGTCCTAATAATGGATTATTGGAATATTTCCGTAATCGGTTAACATAAAATACCTTAAAGCCTTTTTATAAATCCGGAAAATTAAAAACGTATAAATGTTTTTTTATTTTAATAATCGAATAATGGTTCCATATTAAGGAATAATCGAGTTTATTATTAAATCGATTAATTTCCGTTTTTGTTTTTTTAATAATATAAACGCGGTTTTTTGGTCCGATTTTTTTATATTTAAAATTGGGTTTTCGTTTATATTTATTGGCTTAAATGATTATTCGTTTTTGGATTTTAAATATAACCGCTTAAGCCGTTTTCAAATATTCGTATAAAATATCGGCAATTGCTTAAGCGTTTTATCGATTCGTTTTTTCCCGTATCGTTATTTTTTTAAAGTCCGTTATTTGATATTTCTAATTAAAAAATAAGGATATATCGAATTCGCGGTTTAATTTATATGGCGCCATTTTAATTAATTCGTATAATAAAATTATTTACATTGCATTTATTACGAACATCGCTATTGCCTAATTATTTTAATAATGGTTAATAAAAGAACGTAATCGTTAATTATTTTATTCGTATATAATTTCGGCTTGTTCCGCGGTTTGGAAATGTTTTGCCGAGGCCAATTTTATTTTAAATCCCATAATCTTAAAAAGTTCGTTCGTAAAATCAAAAATAAATTAAAAACCTTTATCGCTAATAATCGATTTTGAAACGCCATATATTCGAAAAGGGCCCTTATAATATATTATCGTAACGTTTTTCGTAATAGCTGCCTTTATATATAGCATTATTTATGATTTTTTTTTAATCGGCAAATTATTATTAATAAGTTATTTTTTTTTGTTTTATTTAAAAGTATCGATTTAAAATTTATTACGATATATTGCCATATTCGTAATAATATTGGCAAAAATTTAAATAAACCTAGGGCTTTATTTTTTAAATGCTTCGCAGCTTTATAAGGATAATTTTTTACGAATCGGGTTATATTAAAAACCTAATTAAGCTATTAATATTTTTAGCTTATAAGTTATCGTATTTTATATTGTTCCGAATATTTTATAACAAATCGGAAATATATCTTTATAAGCAATAACGTTCTTAAGTTATTTTCGTTTAATATAATAAATCGTTTTCGAAAAAATATAAATCGTTCATTTATTGAATATTCGTAATTATATATATAAATACCGGGATTCCTGGTTTTATTGCGGTAATATTATAATTAATTATTTATAGCGTTAACTTAAAATATCTTATTTATTAAAGTTATTTCCGATAATTTTAAAGAATCGACATTTTTATTTAATGCGAATATTAATATAAATCTTAATTTTTTTCTTCCGTTCGCTAAAAAAAAAGCGCTAAAATATAAAACGAACGTAGCATTCGTTATTGCGTTATTTTGTTTATGCATTAATTAAAATAAAGTTATTATGCGATACGCGTTTTTTTTGGCTTTTTGCGTTTTTAGGTTTTTTGATTTCCTTATAAAGGCGTTTGCTAAAACATTTTTTAAATTTGGTTAATAAGTAATAACGAAGTTATATTGCGATAATAATTTTGTTTATTTTGTTTATTGCAAATTAAGCAATTGCTTAATATTGAAATATTTTAATACGTAATGGTCCGTTATTATTATAAAGAAATAAAGAATTTATTAGCCAATTAATTCTACGCGTTAATATTATAAAACGCGTATAACCGTTAATATTTTTTATCGTATATATTATAATTATATTCCGTTTTTTGCATTGTTTTAAAAAAATAAATAACGGAAAATTAATCGTTATTTTTCGTAATTCGCTAAAATATGGCCCCAATTATTATTCCATCGGATGCGTTTATTTTAATACGGATTTCGTAATCGTATAAAAAATGGCGCAATATTGGTGCTTTAATTATGTAACGATTTAAGCATATAAATATCGTAATACGTTTATTTGTTATATAAAATAGCTTTTTTTTGCGGGTAAGTTTTTAAAACGGTCGGATTATTTTCTTAAATTTACGTATAAATTTATAATAAAAGTTGCAAAATTCCAAAAAGAATTATATTTCTTTAAGGTTAATAGGTATTTTTTAGTTTTTAATTACCTTTATTTTTGCGGAATTTATTAAGATCCCGTTAGTATTAATTATAAAGCCGAAATATTTCGTTTTTATAATATGAAATTCGCATTTATTTAGATTGGTTTATAATTTTGTTTATTTTAAGCGTATTAATATCTTATTTACGTATTAAACGTAATTTTTTTTATTTTTAAAAAAAATGAAAATATTATTAATATATGCGTTATAAAATTAATTTAAATAATTAAATAAAATATCGTTAATAAATCGTTAAGAAATTAAAAAACCGTTAGTAAATCCGAAAGGCAATATTTTATATTTATATGTTCCATATTTAATACGGAAAATTATAAAGTCTTATATTTCTTTTCGTATTCGGATTTTATAAAAGGCTTATTAAATGTTGATTTTAATAAAGATCTTTATTTTGGAAATTCTTGCGAGAATTTTATTTATTAAAAACAAAAGATATCGGTTTTTTTTCGTTATTACGTTTAATTTGTAATAATTAACGTAAAAACGTAAGCTTCCGTTTAATTTAAATGCGAATAATACCGATACGACTTATAATACGAAATTGGCTTTAATAAATTCTTTTTATAAATGTTTTATAATATATTTGCGGCAGATTTTTAGTTTTTTAATGAATATTTTATATAATGGGCTATATTTTAATTTTTTAGGTTTTTTATTAAATTCGATATAATGGTTTACGTTTAGGCGTTTTTGTATTAATTCGTTTAATATTACCTTATTAAAAACGTTTAAATAATTATGGTATTTTTTAAATATAATTCGGACGCATGCCTTTCGTAAGGCTTTTTCGTTTTGGGCTAAAAGGTTCGATTAAGTAGTTCTTTTATTAAAAATGATACGATTAATTTCGTATAAAAATATATTTTAAATGGTAATAATTTTGGCCAGGTATAAAAAAGCTATTGCATTAACGAATGCGAAATTAAAAGAACGTATTCGGTATTAACCAAAGCAATTTCTTTTAAGTTTATATGGCCCTTATATGTTCCGTTTAAGATATAAATTATTTTCCTTAATAATAATTAAAGAATCGTTTATTATTTCGTACGAATCGTTTTTTTAAATATAAGCATTAATTTGTCGTTTTATTTAAAAAATAATTGCATAAAGAAACGTTTTCGATAATAACCGTTTTGGTTTTAGGATAATTTTAAATGCAAAGGAATTAATATCGTTAATTTTATCGGAATTATTTTAATACATTTTTAATTCGTTAATTCGATTTTAAATAAGTTTTAAAATTTATTTTTCGTAATTATCGAATACGTTTTTTTTATTAATAAAAAAAATAAGTGCATTTATATGCGTCTTAAAAAGTTTCTTAAGGTTATTAAAATCGTTAAGAATTTTTTTCATTATAACTTTCCTTTTCGAGGTTCGGTTTATTCGGTTAAGTATTATCGTAACGAAAGGATCGAATTTTATAAATAAAACAAAACGCCGTCGTTCATTATTACGTCGTTTATTTTTTCGTTGCATTAATTTGTTTCGCCGTTCGATATTTTTTTCGTATTTTCGATTCGTATTAAGCAATAGGTTTTTTAAGTAATTTATCGATATATCGTAAAAAAGTTTAAGTCCTTAAGAATCCGAAAAAATAATGCTCGATTAAAAATAAATATATCGACTTTATAAAGTTTAAATCAAGTTTTTCCGACGATAATATCCCATTTTATATCGATAATTATAAAGAATATACGGTTTAAGGATTTTCTTTTTATGCGGAATCCCAAAGCTAATATAGCATTAATTAACTATGTAACCTTTTTATCGAATTTTCCGATTCGATAAGGATTAAATCTTATAAGCAACTTTGGTTTTAAGTATTTCAATATTCGTTTAATAAATTATATGCTTATAAATAAATATTCGTTAGCTTTTATATCGGCCAAAATAAAATATACGGTTAAAAATAATTCATTAAAAGTTACGTAATTAATAAATAAAAAAGGGTTATTTCTTAATATTAATCGCAAAAAATTAAAAGGTATTTTCTTAACGCCTAATTCCTTAAAAAACACTTTCCTTAAGCGGGAATTTAATTCCCTTAAGGTATTTAATTTTCCGATTCGGATTCTTATTTTTTAAGAACTTTATTTCGATTAGATTCGGAAACGGGCTTGCAGTAAAATCTTTTTACGAAAAAAATAATACGAACCTTACGGTTTTCCGGAATTTCATTTTTTTGGAAATAATTTCGGAAAATATATTTAGTTTATTTATAATTAAAACAACGACCTTTCCGAAAAAGTTTCCCAATTTTTTTTTTCGAAAGGCGGAAACGTTGGATACCGTTTTTTCCTTAGGCGCGATTATTACCGCTAATTCTTATAATATTATTAATATTTAACTTATTACCTTTTTATTCCGTAATTATAATAGCAAATAAATTCTTTTTAATTAAAAAATAGGAATTATTAATTTACAAAAATGCATTAACGTTTTCCGTAATTAATAAGGCGTATTAATTAAAGTTAATATTTTTATTAATCCAGGCCATTATAAAATTAATTTAAAGGCGCCAAATTAAACGCTTTTTAAACTTATATTTCCATTAAGTTTTAATTAAACAAATAAAACCGACTAATCGAATAAACTTGTTTTTAAAAGTTTAAAATTTTTTTAATTTGTTTATCTGGAATTTAGCAAAAATAATTTCGTTCTTTTTTTAATTATTCGGATTGTAATATTCGTTTTAAAAATAAGTCATTAGCGCTTTAAAAATAAGAAAAAGAATTGGGTATTCCTTATTAAAATAAGAAAAAATATTTTATATAGCATTGCCCTTTAAATAAAACTTAATTTCAGCCCATTTAATGCGATTAAAGGCGAAATAATTATTATTTACCTTTAATCGGTTTTTTATTAATTCGTATTAATTTTTAAATAATACCTTATTTTAATTAGGGTTATTAAAGAAATTAAAAACCACGATTTTACCGTTTTTGCCGAATTTATCAGTAATTACGTTAATAACTATGCTAATAGCTTTAAAATGCTTCTTAAATTAATTAATTTTATTTTATTAATTATTAATTTCCTATTGCTTATTTTTTAAAATCGTAAAAAAGTCGGCCATATTTTTTTTAATAAGGAAACTAGAAAAATCCGAATTATCCGTTGGCGCTTTAGGTTCCGTTTATTGCTTTTTTTTCTTTCGTTAAGTTATCTTTTTATTATATTCTTTAATAAAATAATAAATCCATTTAAAAAAATTTTAATATTACTTATGGCTATTTTAATAGCATTAATTAATTCGTTACGTTATAAATATGCTACGTATAAAGCAAAAATTGCAATCTTGAATTTTATAAATAGGTTTTCGGAATTATTTTTATATATATAAAAAAAGGCTAAAAAGATTAAGTTACCGTTTATATTAAGCCAGGTTTTTTTGCCTTTAACGAAAAGAAATCGATAGAAAATAAAAGGTTTATTAAAATTGGTTATATATAAATTTGCTAAATGCGTAATTTTTTTTTTCAATTTTCGTTATAATCCAGTTTCGCTTAAAAAAAAAATTTAGGCAATTCCTTTTTGGAACAAATTTTTTTAAATTCTTTATAAAAATCGGGTTTTATTTTTTTATTAGTTTTAATATTAATCGTTTCGATAAATACGATATTAATTTTATAACGAATATAACAAATAGCATTAAATCGTCGTCGTAATTCGGTATTGGATTTTTTTTTTAAGGCAACAGCAGTATGTTTTTCGAAATTAAACTGGATCTCTTTTTCGGTACGTTCTTAAAAGGCGGCCTTTTTTTCGGGGATTCGGGCTATTTCGTAATAGGAATTAAGGATTTTCGGTATTTAAGGTTCGGAATTAAATCGATTAATTAATTTTTTGTATTTTCTTTTCGTTTTAATTTAATGGGATATTTATGCTTTTTTAGGCGATAAAGCGAGCTTTAAATTATATTACGGATTAATAGGTTTTATAAGGATTAATAAAATAAATTTCCAATTAATATTATAAAATCTAAAGCTAAAAAAAGAAAAAAAAAAATAAATATAAGAAAAAAAGATTCGAAAATATATAAGCAAAAAGATTAACCGCTAAAGGGCGCTAGCCCTTTTTTGGAAATGTACATATAACCTTTAAGCATCTTTATATATATATAGCCTGTATATATTATAATATTAAGAGCTATTATTAAAAAGATATATAAATTTAAAATATAAGAGTTATAATATAAAATATCGCTAAAAACGGAGGTGCGCCATTTTTATTATTTATTATTTGCCAAGAAAGTATTTAATATAAGCATATATAATACTTTATGTTCTTCGTATTTATTAAGGTAATTAATTATAAGCTTTTAATTATAATAACTAATTAGCCAATTAAAGATATTCGCTTAGCGTATAAGTTATTTCTTATTAATTCGATAAAAGTTACTTATTTTATGTCATTTTTAATAAAATAAAGTTTAAGTTATTTAAATGCTTAATAAAATAGTTATATAAATAGTTCCTAAATAGGCTTAGGCTAATGTATTACCTTTTAAACATGTTTATATATGTTTAATTATATAGGTATTATACTAGTATTTATTAGTAATGAATTATTATAACCTTGAAACTAAGTCCTTGTATGTACATTTCCAGCGTTTGCGGGGTTCGGAGGATTTCCGCAATGCTGTTAAGTAGGTAATACCTAAGCAGTTGTTAGTGGCGGTTGTTATGGCGGGGTATCATAGGCAAGGCACAACCACCTACCTACATACATGTATCCATATGTCGTATGTATGGATGTATGTATGTACATACGTACGTCGTTTGGGGTCTATAGGTACCTACCTAGCACATGGCTGGTAGATAGAATGACAAATAAGGGGTCATCTGGTAAAAGATTCATGTGTTATGCTTGGATGCACAGGCAATTGCATAATATTTACTTGGTGGCATATATGTAAATACTTGTACATAGTAAGTAGGAAAACTAGGAATCAACATTGAGAACTTAGGGTTTCTTAATGGACTATGCAGGTAACTTCTGGCTTCGACAGCGACAGCGGAGCGGAGCAGGCTGCTGACATGACAACCTGCTTACATACATAGGTAGACAGCCAGACAGATAACGCGATATTCCCCGCCTCTCTTATGGCTTCATATAGCCCCGACTCCCCAATATCTTCATATCTGACAACGAACAAGGTCGCAAGGCAGAAGCTGCGTCATCGAATCTCAAAGAATCTGGAGAACAGCTGACACATCAACACAAGTACATATAGGTAGGTACCTAGGAGGTACCTATAAGGCTTTGTCTTTGTGCTTTAAACTGTCGCTTCCGTTAAGGTAACCTGCAAGTGCCTACAAGTGCTTCTTAAACCATTAACCGCCATTAGTCTCAGTTATCTGGTGCCTTGTAGTATATGTATATATTAAGTAGTTATCATTAGTCATGAAATAACTAAGCAACAGACATTCTTTAGAGGCATTTCGTCCTTATGGTGGAATTCAGTCTTAGACTTCATGTAGTAAATATCGTCGACTTGATTGGACCTTGAGTCGCTTCTATCTTTCTTCTTTACTTCGGCCTACTTCGTACCTCTGTATTTATCCTACTCTACACCCATGTGCAACCTATTCATTCTATTGTGATCTCCATTTTATCTTCTCTCCAATCAAGTTGGCACCTAGTTTGCGATCTCCTTGACTACGCGACGACAACCGACGTTGACGAGACGGCCGAGGGGAATATGTCTGGGGAGGTTACGTTGACATGGTCTAACACATTCGAGGTAGCATCTTCATCTGATGATTCGAACAAAGATCTGAAGGGGGACAAGATCATACTGCCCCAGTCTGCCCTCGAACAACTCTTAGCTGCCTCTACATCCTCCTCAGCTTCAGCCGCGAACGGGTCCGCCTACAACCCATACGCCTCGACTCGACCTCAACATGCCTTCTATGCCGATTCCCAGCAACAGCTTCCCCATCCTCTCATGTTCCGACTAGTCAACCAACAGAATGGGAATTTCGTGTATGCAGGAATACGGGAGTTCTCGGCACAAGAAGGCGAGGTCTTGCTCAGTCCGTACTTGATCGAAGCACTCGGGATTCAAGACGGCAACTACAAGAAACCTGCGAGCGGTTTAGGTTCCACACCAGAAGATGCAATCAATCTCAGCGATGGCGAGGGCGAGGGCGAGGGCGAGGGCGAGCGTGTGGTAGGAATGGAGGGGTCTTCCTCGCCTCCGCGAATCACGGTACATGCGAAACAGCTTTCGAAAGGTACCTATGTGCGTCTCCGACCTCTGGAAGCAGGCTACAACCCCGACGACTGGAAGTCTTTGCTTGAGAGGCAGTTGCGCGAGAGCTACACAACACTCACGAACGGCGCATTCTTGTCGGTCCGGGGGGTGAGGGGCGAGACATTCCGATTTCTCATCGACCAATTTCGGCCCGAAGGAGACGGCATCTGCGTTGTGGACACGGATCTAGAGGTTGACATCGAAGCGCTGAACGAAGAACAAGCAAGGGAAACGATGCGACAGATCATGTCCAAAGCGCGGAGGGCACCGGGATCGGCAGAAGGAAGCTCTGTTGGGCAGGAACTCGACATTTGGAAGGCAGTCGAAGGTCAAGTTGTCCCAGGCGATTACGTCGACTATGAACTGCGGTCCTGGCCCCGATCGCGGTCTATCGCCATCGAAATAAGTGGGTTAAGTGACGATTTCACAGTGGATCTCTTCATAAGCCCAAAGTCGTCCCGTCAACGAGCCTTGCCGCGGGAGTCTGAACACGTCTTTGGCGTTTTCACCAGCGCCGGCGATGGTCTGAAGAAGATAACGATCCAGCCTACCAACGTGGAAATCGAGGATGCTGAGTCCCTCCTGATATCGGTCCATGGATATCTTGCCGATGGTGACATCCCGAATGATGATACCTCTCCGGTACCCTTCAAGTTACGCGTCAGGGCTGGGACAGATGACAACCCGGCCGCAGCTAAGCAAGCCGGTACGCCCATGGCGGTCGAGAATGAAGAGCGGTCACCAGACGACGAGCAGTGCCAAAATTGCCGCCAGTGGGTTCCAAAACGAACGATCATACTACACGAGAACTTCTGTCGACGGAACAACATTGCGTGTCCGCACTGCGACAACGTGTTTCAGAAGAACTCGGAAGAGTGGAAAGAACATTGGCATTGCCCCCACGATGATGCCTATGGATCTTCGGAGAGGTCCAAGGCCAAGCATGAGCGCATCTACCACACGAATCATCAGTGTCCCTCGTGCCCCTTCACGACCAATTCTCTGGCGGACCTGGCACGACATCGGACTACGCTGTGCCCGGCAAAGATCATCCTCTGTCAATTCTGCCACCTCGAAGTTCCGCAGGAGGGCGACCCCTTCAACCCGTCGGCCGAGACGCTGCTCTCAGGGCTGACGGAACACGAGCTTGCAGACGGGGCCCGAACGACGGAGTGCCACCTGTGCTCCAAAATCATCCGACTCCGCGATATGGCGACTCACCTGAAACACCACGAGCTCGAGAGGGCGCACCGTCCCAAGCCTTCTGTCTGTCGCAATGCCAATTGCGGACGCACGTTGCACGGCGTAGGCAAGAACGGTGCTGTCGGCTCCGGCACGCAGATGGGCCAAGGTCCTGGAAACGACCTCGGACTCTGCTCGCTGTGCTTCACGCCGCTGTATGTTAGCCTTCACGACCCCGAGGGCAAAGCGCTGCGGAGGCGCATCGAGCGACGCTATTTGACGCAGATGATGCAAGGGTGCGGCAAGAAGTGGTGTGCGAATTCGTGGTGCAAGACGGGTCGCACCAATGCAAGTCTGGAGGCCAGACCATCCAGTGCTCAGGCTGTGCTACCCCTCATCAAGCCCCTCGTGGACAGCTTCAGAGACAAGCACGTGCCAATGTACTTCTGCGTGGACGAGTCGAATCAACGGAGGCGGAAGCTCGCCGAGATCTTGGCTGCCGACAGCGACTGGGACCTCGAGTGGTGCATCGCAGCATGTGAAGCCGAAGGGCCCAACTTCGATCGAGCCGAAGAATGGCTAGCCAACTGGGCCCCTTCCCGGACGGAAGGAGAGAGGTGAGGAGGGGTTGGATGGTATAGGGTTATAGTCGTCAGCATAGCTAACTACCATTAGAGCGGAGTTTGGGTGATCTATTCACATAGCATGGCAGAGCATCACATAGACAGCATTTGATACCCGATGCGAATAGACACTTAGTTTCAGTGATTGTATTACTTCACCTGATTCCTCCCTACTGCACTATACAATGATGAATGAATGTGAAGAATGTAGCAGTATATCGAGGTAAAATCATCCTGTCTGCTCGTTCCTATCTCGGCCCCCTTTCGACAGGTCCACGGCAGAACATCGTCCTACTCAGTCTAAGCCGTCCAACCCCTATTTCAGCGTCTCTCTCGTTGCCATAACGTATAGCAGTTTAGTGCTTCTGTTGAGACGGGTAAAGTTAGAGCCTGTCCTTTGGATGTTGCCTCCTTGTTGCCAAACCATCGTCAATGTTCCGTCTAGGTGGTTTACGTACGCAGCAGGAGCACGTTTTGCAGGTGGAGCATGAGCAGGTAGAACAACCGCAGCTGGCAGCAGGCTCCATGATGATATCGATATTGGGGGTCGGTGATCGATCTGAGAAGGAGAAAGTAGATATAGACTTGTTCGAAGTGGTGTGGTTCCGCAAGGGACGGATTGTTCACGGTATTCCAGTAGGCAACTGGATCGAGGGAGCTTGTGAGGAATAACCTTCCCACTTGCCTAGGGAGGCCCTCTCGCCTTAAATCTTCCAAAGTGGACAGTGATAGTCAGCTACCCGGTTCATCTCCGTCTCCCATCTCCCATACCCTCGCCATGGCCGTCTCACAAGCTATGACCATTCATAGCCGATACTATCCTATAGTATAGTCATCTCATCCCTTGCTGGCTGGCTCAGAGCGCATATCGTCGGCCGATCTACCCACAGAGCCGTCTAGGCAAGGGGGGAGAGTCTAGATCTTACGATGCGGGGACTGCCTCCAATCGGAAACTCATCTCCATACATACGCATACGCCTCCTCCCTCTAAACACAATGCAATGCATTTGTGGTGCTGGTCATTGACCATACAGCTTCCAGAGTGGCCTACGCCTCGATGGCGTATGATGTCGTGGTTACCATACCTATTCAGTGTCTCTGCTTATACTAAGAAATATCGTTTCCCGGTATAATATCTAATACGCCTGGTTATAAGTAATTAATAAGTAATTACTAAAAAGCTATTAATAGTTATTTTTAATAATAAATAATTATTAATAAAAACATTTATATTATTAATAAATTCTTTTTTAATAATTAAATTTTATATAAAATTAAATGCATTTTTATTTAAATGAATTTTTATTTAATTAAATACGAAAATATAATTACGTATAAAATATTATATTATATTAAAATAATTAAAAGACTTATTAATTTCCTAATAATTCTAACTTAATTAAAATAAAATAAATTTATTATAATATTAAATATATAGTTTTCGGCTCGGCTTTATATCGTTATATATAAGGAAACGTTTTATTTCTTTTAACTTAAACCCTTTTTTTCTTTTTATAATAACAATTATATTTCCTTAATTTTATAATTAATTATAGCGGTAATAGTTTATTATATTTACCTTTTTCTTATAAGTTTAATTTAATTATAAACCTTAAAATCCGAATAATAAGCTATAAACGCTAAAAGATTATAATAGCTTTGTATTTAAATTAATTCTTTTTCATTACCGTTATAGCTATTTTTTTAAAATTCGAATATTTAGCCCTTATTATTTAATATCTTTAAGAAAACTTTTAATTAATTTTAAACCTAATTATTAATAATTTAACGATTAATTCCCTTTAATATGCCCTTTTAATCGAAATTAAATTATCGCCTAAAAGAAAGGTTAAAATTATAAACGCTAAAAGCCTAGGTAATATATAAGGCCGAAAGGTCGATAGGTACATATAAAAAGGTAAAGCGGTTCGGACGAAAAACGAAAGAGCACCGGAGATGTGCGCCCAGCTTTTCCTTATCGGTTTTTTCTTATCGGTTTTTCTTATTAGGTTATTAGGCTAATATAGTAAATTATATAATAAAACGCTGCCGCATTTTAAATAATTAAGTATAATAATTAGAAAATAACGTTTTTTAAAAGAAATAATAAGAATTTCTTTATTTTTATTTAAAATAAGCGGTAATTATTATTACGTAATATAATAATTCTTAAAATTACTTAATATTACGTATTTTTATTTAATATTATTAAGAACTATATAAAAGTTTTTAAAGTTCTTAGTATTTTATAATAATTTATGCTTTTATTATTTCATAACTTTATTTTTATATTAGTAATAAATAATACTAAATACTATATAACGGTGTTATATTCTTATATATAATCGACGTTATTAACGCCGCCGATATTCCTAGTTAAAAGCAAAGAGTTCGAAACGTTTATAATAATTATTAATAAGTATATACGTAAATTAAAGCAAAAAAAGCAAATAATAATATGAAATAAAACGGTTATATATTAAAGTGTTTAAAATAAGAAGAAGTTTATTTAAAAAATTACGAGCAAAAGCTTATAGTTATATAAAGCTAGCTAGCTTATATAATAATAACGCGTATTAACGCGTTAAATATAACCATTATTTATTTTATTTTCTTTCGCGATTTAATCGCGAACTATGTCGTCGAATTAATTATATAATTCTTTATTCTTTAAATTCTTACTTTTTTTTACTTATTCTTTTAACTTTATATTAACTTCGTTATTATTAATTAACGATTTTATGGCTTTATTAAAGAACGCCTTCGTTATGGCGTTCGCGGGGTTATAAGTGTTATGGATTTATTTAATCTTATTTTATTTTCGTATAATTAATAAAAAGCCATAAGACTAATTATTAATCGCTTTTTATTAATGCTTTTTATTTATATTAAATATTAATATAAAAAGAAGAAATTTATATAAAGAACTAATAAAACGTAAAGAAGTAATAAACGTTTTAAGATTTTATTAATAATGCAATAAATGACATATTTTATATTAAAGCCTTATATTATGCCGTAAATTTCGCTAATAAGAACATTGCGAATTATTTTCTTATATTTAATAAATAACTAATAAATAACGTTATTAATAAGAATAAGCTTATTAGTTTAAAACGCAAGCTTTTTATTTTTAAGTATAATAACGTAGCCGATTTATAAGTTTAAAGATTTATTATTTATTTATTATTAAATCCGGGCGTTTAATAGCTTAGCCTTTTTAAGGCTAGGCTTCGTATATTAAATAGCCGTAAAGTAATTAAAGGCTATTTCGGGTTAATAAATAAAAGAAATATAAGCTTTTTAAGTTCTTTGTTTAACGTATTTCTTAAACATGTTCGATGTTTTAAGGTTTAATAATGCTAGCCTTTTAGCTTGCCCTTTTTAAATTACTAAAAGGCCGTTTTTTTTCGAATAAATAATTAAGCGTAAATTATTAAAATTCTTCGTAGTTTCGTTTTTTAGGATTTTTTACGAACGCGCCTTAATATTAGCTTTAATTAATGCCTTATCTTTTCTTTTTATAAAGTTTATTGTATTAATATTAAAAATATCGTTAGTTTAAAGGCTTATTACGTCGAATAATTACTTAATGCGAATAATTAATAAATATAAATCAAATAACGACGGGTTTATATGTAATCTTTATTAATAATAACGAAAATAAGTTTCGAATTAATATGTGCTTAATTTAGTTAATTTATATACTGGTTTTATAATACGTAATATCGTTTTTTTCGAAATATTTATTTTTTAATTTTAATAATAGTCGTATATAAATAATATGTTTTATAAACGTTTTTAATTAAATATAAGCTATTATAATATTTCGAATTATAATCTTTATATCTTAATGTTATAACATAAGTATTAAGGCTATAATTAATCGTTAATTTGCTTTTTAAATAATAAGAACATGCGTTATAATAAAATCTTTATCGAAATTGTTATATTTTTAAATAACTAGTCGGACTTTTTCGTAAGAACTTAATGTATTTCTTTTTTAATTTCGCGAATTATTTAAAACTTAAAAATAATAACCTTTTAATAAATAATTTTATTATAAATAACCGGTTATAATATATTATCTTTAAATAAAGCATTAGGTTCTTTTATATTTAAAGCTTTATAAGATTTATTAAGAGCTACGATTTTATTTTTTACATATAGCTTAATTATTAAGACTCGGTTATGATTTCTTTTTGCATTAAAATACGCTGCATTAAAGAATAATACATTAAGATTTTTTTTCGAAATAATATTATAATTCATTAAATTAAAGCCTGGTTTTAATTTAAGTAATTTAATTTTTAAGTTTTAAAATGGCTTCGCATTATTCTTAAGTTACGTATATAACTTAATATGCGAATTTTTAACTTTTAACCCCTAGAATTTAGGTTAACCTAAACAGATTAACCATATACGGGGGTTAACCACATTTAAGTACGGTTAACCATTAATACGCGATTAACCATTAATACGCGGTTAACTAATACGCGATTAATTACCTTTGGGTACGGTTAACCTGTACGTACGTACGTACCAATTGGGTAGTGGCTGTACGTACGTATTAATTGGGTATTGGCTGTACGTACGTACCAATTGGGTAATGGCTGTATGTACGTACCATTTGGGTACGGTTGACCATCTTTGGGTGCGGTTGACCACCTTTGGGTACGGTTGACCTGGCTGTATTGTACGTACGTACCAATTGGGTGCTGGCTGTACGTACGTACCAATTAGGTGCTGGCTGTACGTACGTACCAATTAAGTAATGGCTATATGTACGTATTATTTAAATACGGTTAATTACCTTTAAATCCGATTAATTTAATTATATTATACGTACGTATTAATTAAATATTAATTATATATACGTATTAATTAAATAATAATTATATATACGTATTATTTAAATATAATTAATTATTTTTAAATACGATTAATTTAATTATAATATATATACGCATTATTTAAATATAATTAATTATCTTTAAATACGATTAATTTAATTATATTATATATATATATTAATTAAATACGATTAATTATTTTTAATTATAAATAAAAAAGCATTATATATTATAAATCACGGCTTATAATATTTAATTTTTATTATATTTAATACGGAAATTATTAAAATTTAAAGAGCATTATAATACGTAATTACGAAAATATTTACGTTTTTAAATAAATATATATAAATTTGTTTTTATAATACGACAATTATTCGAAAATTAAGTAATAATATTATTTCGTTTTTTTTAAAATTTATTTATTATAAACGTTTCGAATTTCTTACTTTTAACTAAGAATGCCGGCGGCGTCGATAATGTTAATTATATATAAAAACATAATACCGTTATGTAATGCTTAATATTATTTATTATTAATATAAAAATAAAGTTATAAAATAATAAAAGCATAAATTATTATGAAATATTAAGAATTTTAAGAATTTTTATATAATTTTTAATAATATTAAATAAGAATACGTAATATTAAGTAATTCTAAGAATTACTGTATTACGTAATATATGCCCCTTTACGAAATGCTATTTACGTTTTCGTAATGGATAATATTTAATATATATAAAGGGCACGTAATATTTTTAATTTCTATAAATTAAAAGGTAATATTCGATTACTTAATAACTTAATCGCATAATTAAAACTAAGAATTTAACCGCATATAAATTTAATTCTTATATTAAGGTATTTCGTTTTATTTATTACGTACGGAAACCTTAACATTATTTATATTATATTATTTATTCGATTTTTCATTTTAAAAGCCATTAATAATTCCGAATGCTTTATATTTCGTTTATTTATTTATTCGATTTATTTGGTAATATGTAATATTAATGGCTTAAATTAACTTCCGCAAAATATTCGGCAAGGATTTCGGTAATTTATAATTTACATATATTCGTCGTAATTATTAAAATTTGATTTAGCATTACGGAATTCGGTTTTAAAATTAAAGGTACGTAAAAACCGGTTTACGGACGAAATATTAAGAAAAAGCCGATTCGTAAAAATAACCTTTTCGGGTGTTTTTTTTCGGAATTACAAAACATCCGCCTAATAAAAAGCAACGTCGTTAAAAGCTATAATTCTTACGTTATTTCCGTATATAATTCGTATATATTAATAATATAATTAGTAATTCGTATTTACCGTTAATTAATATTATTTTACGTTATTACTTATAATGTTTCGTTTTTATTTATAACAAAAATCGCATTCGATACTTTTTTATTAATAAACCGAAATACCATTTTCGTAAATATAATTAAAATAGCATTTAGCCGTTAAGTAATAATGGCTTTTATAATAATGATTTATTATATTTAAATACCGTCGAATTAACGAATATCGATAACGATTATTAAAAATACCTAAATAATATCCGGGGACATTCCTAAACGGTAAATTAATGAAAACAAATTATCGATAAAAAGCATTACGGTACCGATTAAGTTAAATTCGTATAAAGGATTAGGGTTTAATCGGCGCTAAATATCGCCGGCGAATATATTTAGCGATATCGTTAAGTTATTAAATAATAAGCGTTCGTAAAAACCGTTAAAAAGCAATTAGCTATATAAACCATTTAAAGGCAATCTTTTTTATAAACCATTAAAGGGAATTTTTTTTAATAATTTATTTTAGTTCAATTTTTTATAAGCTATTAAAAAGCAGCTTTTTATATAAGGCATTTATAAGGATTCTTATTTTTAATAATCGCGGTATTTATAAATTATTTTTATTTTCGATAATAATCGAAACTTATTACTAAACCGACTAAAACGAACGTTATTGCTGGTTTCGTTAAAAAGACGCGTTAAAAAGCGCCTAAAAGCTAAAAATTGCCCGTAAATTTCGCCCGTAATTATTGTTTAAATAATGCGAATAATTGCGTAAATAATAACGGATATTATTCCGAATATTATTACGGCTAAAACCCGTTTTTATTTATTTTATTAGCTGCTTTCGAATACGATTCTTAATCGTTAAAATATTTTCGAAATATGCTTTAAATAGCTTTTCTTATAAATATTCGGAAATCTTTATTATTACCGTAATTTCGTTATTTCGAAAAGCCGTTAAAAAACGGCTAGCCACTTTAAACGGCGGCGGAATATATGCCATTATATTTACTTAAAATGTTCGTAATTAATGAATAATAATTAGGAAATTTTATATAATAAACGGGCCAATAAATATTGCCGGAAATTAAGTATTAAATATGTTATATATTATATTAAAGCAAATATGCAAATAAATAATTCCTATAATTTTAAATAATTAATAAATAAGCTAATAATTTTTTAATAGCAATTATTAGCATTATTAGTTATTTTTATATAATAAATAAATTATGTTATATTAAAAAGAAACATTAAGAAATGCTAAAAAACCGAAATAAAGTAAAAAATAATTAATTAAGTTATTAAGTTAATATTATAAAAAAAGGAAGAATTATTGAAATATATTGCAAATTATCAAAATTCCTTTATACGCTTTTTTGCATTAACGAAATCGTTTTTGCTATTTATATTATTTGCTTTAAAGGAAATTTTTATATTATTAAGTTTATTAATTAATTCGTATAAATATAAGTAATATATAAATAATAAATTAAAAACTTAAATAATTAAAAAAAACAATATAATTGTTTTCTCGGCATTATTGCTATTTGCTTTTGCTTATAAAAGCTTTTATTTGCCTTAATTATTAGCGATTCGTTAATCGAAATAACCGCTTTTGTTTTGTTATAAGTTCCTATTTATTTGAATGTTTTTTTCGGGCTTTATTCGAACTTTTTGCGATTAATTTAAAGGATTAAGCAAAAAACCTTAATTGCTTTCGGCCATGCCTTTTTCCTTTTTACGTAATAATAATAAATAACGGTTCTTATATTAGCACCGGAAATTCGTAAAGTTCTTAATTTATAGGTGCGTCGAATTCTGAAATATATTTCATTTTTTATTGCATTTTTATATTTTTTTCTTAATTATATCGATTAGATTTTACCGTAAATGCTATTTATTATATGCGACATTAAAACCTATTCATTATATTAAATATTTAATTTTTTTCCGAATTATTCGTTTATTTAATAGCCTTTTTATTTCGAAATATTTATAAGGTTCTTTAAAAATCTCCTTATTTTCTTTAACTTTTATAGCTAATTCTTTACGTAATAGTATTAAAATTCGTTAATACGGATTATTTCCTAACGTAATTATCGGTTTTAAATAAGTTATTAATATTATTGGATATATATTTTAGGCTTTATTAAAATCCAATTTATAAATTAAATTATTTATTTTACGCATTACCTTAAAAAGGTTTACGAACCGAAATGTTATTTTTTTATTAAAAATATATAGTAATAAGTACCTTTTATATAAACGCATTTTAACCCATAATCCCTTTTTAAATATTATCGGCTTATATTTAATATTATATTTTTAAATTATAATATAAATTATTAACGATTTCGTAATTTATGCCGTTTTTCGGAATATCGCAGCTATTAATTAATTAATAAGCCGTTATAATAATAATCCTTTTAAATATATTCGGATATTTATAAGATATTCGTTAAATAAGTATTTAATTTTTATTAACTTTTTATTATTAAGTACCGTTATAAGCCATAATATGGCTTTTGCTTATAACTTTTTAAAATATATTTAATTTTAATATTAAAATGCCGTTTTTATCGTTTAATTCTTACGTTTAAACAAATTATTTGCTTATAAATAATAAGTTATTATATATTATTAATATATCTCCATTATTAATTACATTTTATGCCATATTTTTTATACGAATTTCATATCCTTATCCGTAATAATTATTTTTAAAATTTCTTAATTATTTATTAATAATTATCGATTAAACATTAATTTTTAGTTTTTATTAAAATACTATAAATGCTTTAAAACGATTAGGATTATTTTAAATGCTTTATTCGTAATTATTATAAATGCATCGAATAAATCGAATCCGGAAATCGATTATTTTATATGGGCAAATTTTATTAATAGCATAGCCGTAACGATATTTAACGTAATCGTATAAAACGGAATTAAAAATGCTTAAATTAATTATAGTTTCTTATGCGGCTAATAATGCAATATTCGAATATTATTATATATTAAATAATATTTTATATATTTTTCCATATTCTTTTACGTTTATAAAATATAATACAATAATATAAATCTTTTTTACGTTATTATAATTCCTTAATAAAAACGTTTATCGTAACATTTTTTTAATACTTTTTATTTATATATATAAAATATATATAAACGCTTATTTAATAGCGGGCTTTTTAAATATAGCAGTTTATTTTCGTTAAAACGGAAAATTACGTTTTTTGCCGGTTAATTATTATTACGCAGGTTTTTTAGATTTTTTATAATGTTACGTTATTATTTTTAATTACCGATTTTATATTTTTCGTATATCCTTTTCTTAAAATTTTTAGCAAAGCTTATTATATTCGCTTTGTTTTTATTTTTAAGGGCCTTTTTTATTAATAAATCCTTAATTAAAAATATCGTATCCAAAATATTCTTATTTAAAGAGGCATTATTATTGCAAACCGATAATCGTAATAACGCATTTGGCATTATATTAAAATTTCCAAATATATATATTATTAATAACAAATACTTTCTTAAAAATATTAAGGCCGTTTATAGCCGGTAATTAATTTTCGTAATATCTTGGATTTTTAAATTTCTTTTTTCGATAATGCCTTTAATAGCATTGTAATTAATAAATACCATTACTAAAAGTCTTTTTATAAATTTGATATATATTCGTAATTTTTTAATTACTTATATTAAATATATTACTTTTAGCTTTATAAGTTAATATGTCTTTTTTGCTTAGTTAATGCATTTGCTTAAATATAATACGGAACGCATAGCTATTTTAAATATTTAGCTTTTTCCGTTTCAGAAATATCCCGGAATTATATATAACAGCATTATTCCGAAGCTATTTTTAAATGCATTTAATTAAATAAACGCTTATATAATCGGATTAAAATAAATTAAAGTAATCTCTTTAAGTAATGCATTCTTAATGCGTTAAAAAATTTCCAATTTTTTTCCTTTTAATTAAAAATTAATATTACGAATATAAGCCTTACGTTATTATTTATTAAAGATCTTATTTTAATTTCGGCTTTATTTATTAATTAAATTTTAAATTATTTAAAAAACTTATTATCATAGATATAATTCTTAATTAAATGCCTTAATTAATTTATAAATTTAATTTAATATTTTAAATTATTAAGATTCGTAAAGGGCTTAATACAGCGAATAGTTTCTAGTCTTTTCTTCGTTATTTATAATCCAAAGCCGTTTATTTAAAAGTTTAGAAGTTATATCGACAAATATCCTATACAAAACTTTTTTAAAAAATAATAATCTAATATTTTCGAATGCTATAAATATTTGGTTTAAATGTTTTAAGTGCTTTTTTTAATTATTAAAAAATATTATAATATTATTAATATAAGCTGTTAAATAATGCTTATAAAGCCTTAAAATTCGATCGATTTGTCGTTATATAAACGGAAATAAATTTTAAAGCCCATAAGTAATATATTTAAACGTTTTAATCCTTTATGGCTAACGATAAGAAAGATATTTCGAAACCCCTTTTATATTAAGAATTAATAAAAGAATTTTTTAATATTTATTATAATAATAGATTTTTTTCCGTATAATTTCGCCGTTATTTCGTATTATTTAAATAATAAATATGCGTTTTTTAATATTACCTTATTTTATAATCGTAAGTTTATAATTATTCGTTTTTTGCATATGCCATTCTTAATAATCCAAATTACGGAATAGGTTATTATAAAAAAAATAACTCGCAGTTAATAATTTATACGGCTCGTATCGTATAATAATTAAAAGGTTTCGTTAATAATTTTTTATTTAGCGACGTTTTATAAATAAAGCCTAGTTATAATTTTATATTTATATTAATTAAGTATGAATTTAATAATTATTTAATTTTCTTTTAAGAAATCGATAATATTTTCATTTTTTTATATTTGCGTATGTCGTAATAATAAGTTTTAAATACGGGCTAAAAATATTTTATTCTTAATATAAATATATATTCCTTTAAACGTTTTCGTTTCTTTTAAATTATCGAAACGTTATGCTTTAAATTTAAGATTTCGATTTTCGATTAACCCATTTAGGAATTTTAATTCTTAAGACTTTAATTAACTTAAGCAGGTTAATTATATGCGGGAGTTAATTATATTTAAGCGCGGTTAACTTAACGCTTATTAATACGAACGATTATTAATACGCGGCTAATCCTTTTAATACGAACGACTATTAATGCGCGGCTAACTTAACGCTTATTGGTATGATTAATTATTAATGCGCGGCTGATTTATTTAATACGAACGACCATTAATACGCGGTTAATTTAACGCTTATTAATAAAATTAATTATTAATACGCGGCTAACTTTTTTAATACGAACGATTATTAATACGCGGCTAATTTAACGTTTATTAATACGAACGATTATTAATACGCGGCTAATTTAACGCTTATTAATGCGGTTAATTATTAATGCGCGGCTATTTTTTTTAATACGGACGACTATTAATGCGTAGCTAACTTATTTAATACGAACGACTATTAATATACGATTAATTTAATGCTTATTAATACGAACGATTAATAATGCCCGGTTAACGTATTTAATACGAACGATTATTAATGCGCGATTGATTTATTTAATACGAATAATTATTAATACGCAGCTAATTTAATACTTATTAATACGGTTAATTATTAATACCCGATTAACGTATTTAATACGGACGATTATTAATACGCAATTAACTTAACGTTTTTTAATACGAATAATCGTTAATATCCGGTTAATTTAACGTTTATTAATATAAACGATTAATAATGTTTAATTAACTTATCGACTTATTGCCGCGACCGATTTTTAATATTCGATTAACGTATTAGCTTTTTATTACGAACGACTTTTATTTATTATGCGCATAATTTATTCGGTTTTTGCTATAAATAATTCTTATTACGCAGTTTATTTAATACTTATTAATACGAATAAATATTAATGCGTAATTAATTTTAAAACTTATTATTATAAACGACCATATTTATATAAGGCTAGCTTTATAACTTTTTAATACGAACGATTATTAATGCGTTATTAATTTAACGGCTTATTATTATAAATCATTATAATTAAATAAGGTTAATGTATTAATTTATTTATTTATACGATTATTATTATGCGGCTAATTAAATTATACTTAAATAAGGCTAACTTAATAATTTATTAATACGAATTATTATTATTACGCGGCTTTATTAATTTTCTTTATAATTCGTACGTATAATTCTTTATTTATTATATATAATATTTCTTTATTTAATTTTAAAATTGCTTTATTTTTTAATACTAGCTTATATTAAAATATTTAGTTTTAACGTAACTTATTTATAATTATTTTTAAACGGGTAATTATTATATTATTTTATTAATTAATTACTTATAAATAAATTAATATTATACGTATATTTGCGTTTATAACTTTAAATAAAACCGATATAACCGAAACTTAAAATCTAAACCTTTTATAAATTCGAAATCTCGATATTTTATAAGTTTTATCGTTTCGTTATATTTATTATATTATTACGCCTTCGAAATTTCGAATACGTATAGCCGTTATGGCTTATTATTAGTTATATTGCATTATAATAACCTAACTTCTAGGACTTAGGTTAACCTAAGCAGGTTAACCACATACGGAGGTTAATTACATTTAAATACGGTTAATTATTAATACGTAGTTAATTATTAATACGCGGTTAATTAATACGCAATTAATTACCTTTAGGTACGGTTAATTTATACGTATATACGTACTAATTAAGTAATAGCTATACGTACGTATTAATTAAATATTAAATATACGTACGTACCAATTAAGTAATGGCTGTATGTACGTATCATTTAGGTACGGTTAACCACCTTTGGGTGCGGTTAACCACCTTTAAGTACGGTTAACCTGGCTGTATTATACGTACGTACTAATTAGGTGCCGGCTGTACGTACGTACCAATTAGGTATTAGCTATACGTACGTACTAATTAAGTGCTAGCTATACGTACGTACTAATTAAATGCTGGCTATATATACGTATTAATTAAGCGCTAATTATATATACGTATTAATTAAATACTAATTATACGTATATATTAATTAAGTATTAATTATATATACGTATTAATTAAATATTAATTATAAATATATTAATTAATTAATATATATATATATATATATATATATAAATTATAATATAATAATAATATAATATTTATTTATTTATATAAACTTTTTAAAATAAAAATAATAACGAATAATATTAAATATATTAAAATCGAATTTAATTTTAAATAATATTTTTAAAATATATAAATTTATTTATAAAATTGTAATTATTTAATAATAATAATAATAATAAAATTAAAAAGAAATCGTATAAAATTTTAAAATTTAATTTTTTTAATATAATAATAATAAATAAATACGATTTAATTTAAAAAAAACTAAAAGCTAAATATAAAAAATTAATTATTAAAATATTAATAAATAGAATAATATATTTTTAATTAAATTTTATAAAAATTATTAATAAAATTTATTATAAACAATTATTATATATTTTATAAAAAGATTTATATAATTATTAATATAATAAAATTAAGTCGTAAATTAATGCTTAAGATTAAGTTCTTAATACATATAAGTGCTGCCGAATTAGGCGCTAAGGCGTTATTAAAACTTCTAATCGGACATTAAGCCGTTATTAAAACTTTTAATTCGGTAGGCGCCCTGTTATACGCCGCTTAAATTTATGCTTTTTCGTTATATATTATTTATATGCATTAATTCGTTATTAAAACTTCTAATCGGGCATTAGCCCGTTATTAAAACGCTTTACTAAGTATGCCGCCGCGTATATAAATGGTTTAAAGCAATATTAACCCTTTATATTTTGCTTATATATATTAGTTCGTTATTAAAACTCCTAATCGGGCATTAAGGCGTTATTAAAACTTTTAATTAAGTATTAGCCCGTTATTAAAACGCTTTATTAAATATGCCGCCGCGTATATAAGTGGTTTAAAGCAATATTAATTCTTTACATTTTGCTTATATGCATTAATTCGTTATTAAAACTTCTAATTAGGCATTAGCCCGTTATTAAAACGCTTTATCGAATATGTCGCCGCGTATATAAGTGATTTAAAGCAATACTGATTTTTTATATTTTGCTTATATGTATTAATTCGTTATTAAAACTTCTAATTAGGCATTAGCCCGTTATTAAAACGCTTTATCGAATATGCCGCCGCGTACGTAAGTGGTTTAAAGTAATATTAATTCTTTGCATTTTATTTATATGCATTAATCCGTTATTAAAATTCCTAATTAAGCAGCATTTATAATTTTGCTTATATATTTATAGCCAATTAAAGTTTACGTAAATGCTATTCGTTCGAAATATTATTTTATAAACATTTCCGTTTTTATTTAACCAATTATAGCCTAGAAACTTTGCTTTTTATTCGTATGGCGCATATTCGTAGCTTAATTTTGTTTATTTAATTAATCGGCGCTTATAAAGTTTAATTTTTATATTACGTAACGCATTACGGCGGGTTAATCTTTTTAATTAATTAATTAAATTCCTATCGCTTATTACATTTTTGTTATAAATTTATCCTTTTAGGATTTTACTTAAGCAGTTATATATTTCCTTTATATATACGATATAAAATCATTACGTTAACTTTATATTTATATAATAATATCGTAATAGGAAATATAAGAATTCCTTGCTTTAGTTTTTTTCCTTTTACTTAATTTCTTTCTTTTATTTATTGCCTTTTTTTTTTACTTATAATTATTATTATTTTTGCCGTTGCTTATTATTTTCCCTTTTTTCTTATTCGCTAATCCTTTGTTTTTTTCCTAGCACTTATTTATTTTTATTCGGTTTTTTTTTTCGTATTGCGGCAGTGGTATTGGTTGCTTTCGATATGTATTTCTTTTTGTATTTTCTGGCTTTATTAAATCCATTGCGTTAATATTATATAATACAGTTGCGAAAATTTGCTTTTAATTGCGTTAATTAATTAATTTGGCTGTAATGCCTTATTTAATGGCATTCTAATAATTATAATCGATCGCTTAGTTTTAAATACGTTTTTTAATTTATATTCTTAATTATTCTGCTTTATTTGCTGCTTTTATTTTATTCGGTTTATTTAATTTATCCCAAATTGCGCGTTTCGATTAATTTAGTTATAATGCCTTATTTAATGGTATTTTGGTAATTATAACCGACCGTTTAGTTTTAATTACGTTTCTTAATTTGTATTCTTAATTATTTTATTTCATTTGCCGCCTTTATTTTATTCGGTTTATTTAATTTATTCCAAATTACGCGTTCCGATTAATTTAATTGTAATGTCTTATTTAATAATATCCTGGCAATTACGACTAATCGCTTAGTTTTAATTATATTTTTAGCCTATATTCTTAATTATTTTATTTTATTTGCCGGTTTTATTTTATTCGCTTTATTTAATTTATTCCAAATTACGCGTTTTTATTAATTTAATTATAATGCCTTATTTAATGGCATCCTAATAATTACGACCGACCGCTTAGTTTTAATTTTGTTTCCCAGTTTGTATTTTTAATTATTCTGTTTTATTCGCCGTTTTTATTTTATTCGGTTTATTTAATTTATTTTAAATTGCGTATTTCGATTAATTTAATTGTAATGCTTTATTTAATAGCATCCTAATAATTACGACCGATCGTTTAGTTTTAATTATGTTTCTTAACCTGTATTTTTAATTATTCTGTTTTATTCGCCGCCTTTATTTTGTTCGGTTTATTTAATTCATTTCAAATTACGCGTTTCGATTAATTTGGTTATAATGCCTTATTTAATGGTATCCTGGCAATTACGACCGATTGTTTAGCTTTAATTATGTTTCCTAGTTTATATTCTTAATTATCCTGCTTTATTCGCCGCTTTTATTTTATTCGGTTTATTTAAGTTATTTTAAATTACGCGTTTCGATTAATTTGGTTATAATGCCTTATTTAATGGCATCCTAGCAATTACGATTAACCGTTTAGCTTTACTTATATTTCCTAATTTGTATTTCTAATTATTTTGCTTTATTTATTGCCTTTATTTTATTCGGTTTATTTAATTTATTCCAAATTACGCGTTTCGATTAATTTGGCTATAATACCCTTTAAAACGTTATTTTTTTTATGGTAATTACGTTAATAATTATTAATGCAATTCTTTTTTTATTTTTTTCGTTATTTATAATCCTTTTTATTAAATATAACGTTTATTAATTTTATCTTTATTTAATAAAATCTTTTTTTAGCTATCTTTTTAATTTTGGCTTGCGACGTTCGGTTATTTTTCGTTTTATTTATTTCCGCGGTTTATTAGTTATTATGATTATATATATGCTTTTATTTTTATTTATTCGTCGGTATTTTATTAATATTATTATAATGGGCGTTTTTTTATTTGCCTTAAAATGTTTTAAATGTTTTTACGTTTTAAGGTAAACTTAATAATTACGACCGCCGTATTTGTAATGCCCGCATTATAACGCATATCGATTTTGCTTTCGAAATTGCCGTTATTAATATATTATATATTTACGCGGAGCTTTTTTAAGCGGAAACCTTTTTCGAACGACATAGCGTTGCGGCTATAATAAAAATAATACGACGGTTTACGGATTAGCAATAAACCTATAATATAATGTTATTTATTAGCCGTAATTCGAAAAACCTTAATAGCATAACCTAAAATTACAATGACTTATATATTTATTACGAACAAAAAGCCTTATATTAAAAATAACAAAATGCAGCAAATCGTTTTTCCTTTATCGCATTTCGTAATACGTTTCGTAATATATTTTGCGGTACTTTTTATAATGCTTTTTGCGGTATTCCTTACGATGCTTTTTGTAGTATTTTCCGCGGTATTCCCCGTAATGCTTATAATTATCCGCCTTATAAAGGCTTTAAAAAATACTTTATTTCGTTTAGTAATAATAGCGATAATAATTCCATTTTGCTTAATAATAATAGCGACGATAATTATAGCAATAAAAATAACGGCAAATCCGAAAAACGTATGTATTAACGTTAAAAAATAAAAAACGAATTAAAGCAACGTTATTACATTTAATAACGGATATAAAATACGTTAAATTATACGGCCGTTAATATTTTAATTAATTCCGTTATTTTTGTTAATAAGAAAAAATAAATATAAAGTAATAAATTTTAAAATATCGCATAAAGAATAAATAATAATAATAACGAAAAGGAAAATATCGTTATTATTTCGAACTTTTTTAACCGTATTCGTTAATTATATTTAGCGGTATATATAAGCTATTATAATATTAATTTATTTTTTGATTTTTGTATTGGAACTAATGGTAATTTCGATATTTATGGGGCCGATAATAGCCGAAAATACCGGTATTACATATTTTTTTAAGAACGTATTCCGATTATTAATAATTCCCTTTATATGGCCGTAATAAAGTTAGCCGGATCGTTACGAACGGAGCATTTTTATCGAAAGATTTCGTTAATATTTTAAAAAAGGGCTTATGCATTAACGCCTTGCGTTTTCGGCTTTAATTTTAAGGCATATTTATATTGCATACGTTAATATAAATCGGCTGGTATAAATTATAAGTTCGATTATTATTTAGTTTTTAAAAAGCCATATATTTGGATTATTGCATTACCGTTACCGTTAATTTTATAACATTTAGCCATTTATATATTTGTCGTTATAAATGTAATATAATAATGTTATATTTTATATAACGTAAATATTCGTTATTGCCTTAACTTAATTATGAAATTTTAAAATATTTCCGGTATAGCAATAAAGCATTCGCTTATTCGATTTAAAATATTATTTTAAAAGGTATTATGTATTATATAAATATCGACGTAATACGAACGGAAATAACGCGTTTATTTAAATTGTCCGTTTAATTTCGAATTGCGATATATTAAAAAGCGTATTTATAACGAACGAACGAATAAATAAAGGTATAATTGTCGCATATATATATATAAATATAATCGGATACGTCGGCGTTATTAAATTTTTATTTTTTGAATTTATAGGTTTTATATATTTTTTGCTTTTGATTTTGCATTTTTAGGTTATTTATAATTAATTAAATTACGGATATAAGATTTTCGAAAGATTTCTTTAATATATAGTTTAATTAATAATAATATCGGATCCTATTACGTCGTTTCGTAATATAATTTATACATAATAATGCCCGAATTAAACTTATAATGCCAGGAATTAATATTATAAGCAATGTTATTTATTAATGGTTATTTTTTATTTGCATAAGTAAATTCTTTTTTATATAAGCATTTTTTTATATATAATTATTTTTTTTATATATAATTATTATATTAATTGCTTATTTATACGGTTTATATAATGCCTTTTTTATTTTTACTTAATTTCTTTTATTTCGTATTGCGGGTTTTTGTTTATATTGCTTTAATTAATTATTTATTGTTTATTTTAAGGTTAATAATTTTGTTTTTTTTATTATATGAACTTTTTTCGTTTATATAATTTTAAGATTAATAATAATATTATTAATTTCGATATTATTAAAATGAGCCGACTTAAAAAATACGTTAGCAATAAAAACCGTTATATAATAATTAATGCTAAATTTATTTATTATCGTAAATGCTAACGGTAATAAATAAAGCATAATAACCAGCTTAAATTTATAATAATTTTTTTTTAAAACTTAAAATGCCATCGTTAATATAATCCAATCCTATATTAAAGTATTAGCAATTCGTATATATTTATTTCGTATTATTAAATGCCTTTATTAGAATATCGAATTTAGTTATAAAATTATCGTTCGATATTAGGTATATAACGGATTTTGTTCGTTAAATGTGCCAAAGTAATAATCCTGTTATTATTATTGCCGGCATTATTCTTATCTTTTTTAATATAAAAACTTTTAAACCCATTAATTTATCCGAACCGATATACCCGTAATTTCCGGTATTTAATAAATCCTTCGTTATTATTGCCGGCATTATTTTTACCTTTTTTAATATAAGAACCTCCGAATTTATTAATTCATTCGAATCGATATATCCGTAATTCCCGGCATTTAATAAACTTTCCGTTATTATTGCCGGCATTATTTCCATTTTTTCTAATATAAAAACCTCCGAATCCATTAATTTATTCGGACCGATATATCCGTAATTCCCGGCATTTAATAAACTTTCCGCTATTATGGCCGATATTACTTTTATTTTTTCTAATATAAGAACCTTCGAATCCATTAATTTATCGGGACCGATATATCCGTAATTTCCGGCATTTAATAAATCTTTTGTTATTATTACCGATACCGCTTTTATTTTTTTTAATATAAAAATCTTCGAACTTATTAATTTATCCGGACCGATATATCCGTAATTTCCGGTATTTAATAAACTTTCCGTTATTATTGCCGGCATTATTTTCATTTTTTTTAATATAAGAATTTCCGAATTTATTAATTCATTTGGATCGATATATTCGCGATTTCCAGTATTTAATAAACTTTTCGTTATTATTGCCGGTATTGCTTTTATTTTTTTTAATATAAAAACCTTTTAGCTTATTAATTTATCCGAATCGATATATTCGTAATTCCCGGCATTTAATAAATCTTCCGTTATTATTGCCGGTATTACTTTTATTTTTTTTAATATAAGAATCTCCGAGCCTATTAATTTATCCGGACCGATATATCCGTAATTTCCGGCATTTAATAAATTCTCCGTTATTATTGCCGATACCGCTTTTATTTTTTTTAATATAAGAATTTCCGAATCCATTAATTTATTCGAACCGATATAATTAAAATTATCTTTATCTTTTCGGTTTGGATATATTATTTAAGCTTAAGGCCTTATAAATTCTTTATTATAATTATATTTAAATAAATATGCCTAACGTTATATTAATTTCTATATTTCCTTATAAAATGCTTAAATACCGAATAGTATTGCCGATAATTATAATACCTTTCGCCGATTGGCTTTTTTTTATATGCTACGACCAAAATTAATATTTTCGAATTAACATATTTAGCGTTATATTAACTTTTATACCTTTTTAAAGAATATTGAAATATCGGATAGTGCTATCGATAATTACGATACTTTTTGCCGGTTGGCTTTTTCTTTTATATTACGATTAAAACTAATAATTTCGAATTAATATATTCAGCGTCGTATTAATTTTTATACCCCCTTATAAAATATTTAAATGCCGAATAATACCGCCGATAATTACGATACCTTTCGCCGGTCGGTTTCTTTTTATATGTTACGATTAAAACCAATATTTTCGAATTAATATATCCAGCGTCGTATTAATCTTTATATCTCTTTAAAAAATATTAAAATACCGAATAACGCTATCGATAATTACGATATTTCTTATCGATTAGCTTTTTTTTATATATTACGATTAAAACCAATAATTTCGAATTAACATATTTAACGTCGTATTAATTTTTATATTTCCTTATAAAATGCTTAAATGCCGAATAATACCGCCGATAATTACGATTTTTTTTGCCGGTCGGTTCCTTTTTATATGCTACAATTAAAACCAATATTTTCGAATTAACATGCTTAATGTCGTATTAATTCTTATATTTTTTAATAAAATATATATAACCGGTTTATAAAAAAGTTTAATAAGATATTTATTAATATTGGCATTTTTAAAGCAATCTTAAATATTAAGCGATAATTTCGATACCGTTAATTCCGATATTTTTAATTTTAATATTAAATTAATTTCTTTATTAGTTTATTATTATTTAATTCGATCGTTTCGTTATATTTTAGCTTATTTTATTGCTAATTATAAAATATAATAAAAATAAAAACATTTCGATTTTTATATAAATATATTAATAAATATAATATATTATTCGTTATACGATATTATATTAACTTTAAAAAACGAAAATATTTTCGCATTTTTATTATTAGCATTTATATTTTTAAATTATAATAATGCTATATAAAAACGACGCATTCGCCGAAGGCAGTTTATTAATAAATATAAATAATAATAAGTTCGTTCGTTAAGCTTATTATTCGTTAATAATAGCAACGACGATTAAAAACTAAACCCATAAATAAAGCCATTAATTATTTATCGATTAAATCCGGCATTTCTTAATGTGCTATATATTAAACGCATTGGATTATATTAATATAATAAAGAATTTAATTATTAATAAGCTTTTAAAGGTTCGGCAATTAACGGTATATTTCCGTATTTTTATTTTTTTATGTTTTACGATTAAATATCGGTTATATCGAAATTTTTCTTTATATTTTATAATATAAATAATATTATAGGATTTTGCTTATTATTTATAATTATACGGCAAGGCATTTATTAATATTTTAATATATACGTTTATTTAAATTTAAAAAATAATATTCATATTAGCCTTTTGGTATTAACGTTTATTATCGATATAAATTAAATATAATAACTTATATTTTTATATTTAATTCCGTATTATATTATAGGCAAACTGGAAAGTTAAAACTTTATGTTTTTATATGTTATATTTTTGCATTTATATCGTTATTTTATTTTTTATAATAATAACGATAAAATACGAAACGAAACTTATTACATTAACGCTAGCGGCTTTTATGAATAAATATTGCCTTACGATTACGATATTAAATAAGATTTTTAATAAAACGTATTTTAAAGCAAAAAAGCCGAAAAATTGCTTAAAAGCATAAGTAATAAAGAATTACGTTATTGCCGAAAAAGGCCAAACGGTAATGGTATCGAAATTTTTTTTTTTCGAATAATTTAATTTTTAAATAAATATTATTTTAATTATTAGCATATATAAAGCTATTTATATATGCAACGCAAACGAATAACCGGATGCGAATATATTATAGCATTTGTTTTAATTACGATAAGTTGCTTTTTATATAACGAATGTAATACGCAAATTTATTATACGAACTAATAATTCGAAAAAATGAATTATAGGATTTTTTTTAAATAAAAAGCATTTAATTCGTTTTATTCTTATTATTTATCGACGTATTTAAAAAAATCCGATATGTTATATATTTCGAAATTTCGTATTATTTTTCGATTTTAAAAATACCAAATTTAAATTTATGCATAATTTAATTGGTATTATGTTTTTTGCATTTTTAATTACGATGTTGCATTTTTTTAAACGATGGAAATAATATTTTAATTTAAATTATTATAAAAAAAACGAAATTTAAATCGATATTAATAAATAAATTATTACATGCGATATTACGTTATTATATATCGAAAATTTCGTATTTAGTTTTTAAGTTTAAATCTTTTTATAAAAAGATTATTACTTAAATAATACCGTACGTTTACGAACGAAATAAATTAAAGCTTATTATAACGATATAAAAATAACGGCTATTATTATTACCGACGTTATTATTATTATTAATATTAATTATGCTAATAATATTAATAATGCTAATAATTCCGATAATATTAATAATGCCGATAATACCGATAATGCTAATAATGCTAACGATATTAACGTTATTAATAAAAATAAAAACCGATTATAGAAAATTCTTAAACGTATATGAAAATATGCTTTATTAATTAAGACTCGTTATATTTAAACCATAATAAAGAATATAAATAATTTTATTTTATAATTTGCATTTATAAATATAAAAATTAAATATAATTGGATTTATTTATAATAATATAATTTAATTAAATAATTATTTAACGTATAAAAATATATTTTATTTATACCTTTTATATATAAAAACTTAATTCTTAATTCTTTATATTTTAAGCAATTATAATAAAAAAGCTATTTATTAAATATGAAATAAGCGCAAATAAAAAGTATATATATTATAAATAAAACGAAAATTATTAATAACTTATAAAAAATACTTATAATATCGTATAATACTTAAAAAAAGCGTTGCGTTTTTTTTTTTCGTATAATTTAATAAAATTAAAACGTTATTTATACTAATATTAACGATAATAATAATATCGAAACATTATAAACCATTGCGTTTTTCCGAATTAACGGTATTAATTCCGTATATAATAGCTTTAATGGTTAGGGTTAGGGTTAGGGTTAGGGTTAGGGTTAGGGTTAGGGTTAGGGTTAGGGTTAGGGTTAGGGTTAGGGTTAGGGTTAGGGTTAGGGTTAGGGTTAGGGTTAGGGTTAGGG
>JAKJXP020000136.1:0-99373 GCA_022225965.2 Diatrype stigma | reverse complement strand
CCCCCCCCCCCCCCCCCCCCCCCCCCCCCCCCCCCCCCCCCCCCCCCCCCCCCCCCCCCCCCCCCCCCCCCCCCCCCCCCCCCCCCCCCCCCCCCCCCCCCCCCCCCCCCCCCCCGCCGGTGACGTGGGCCTCTTCGGGTGGACGATCCCACCTGGTGCTATGTAGCGAAGTCTCTTCTGCCCCTCTGCCCCTCCAACCCCCTCGTACTCATACTACGTAATACGTAGTATTAAACCAAGTCGAATCTAATTACCGCAGTCTGGAAGGACTCACATTCACAACGAATACCTACACTATGGTCATTCGCAGTTGTCAGTCAAAACTTATGCAGCTTATGCATTTTCACATGTAATAAACACCATGGACATCGTGGCAATGGTGGTCATGTAGAGGGGCAGAAAGCCAGAGATATTATGAATCCGGGAAGCCTAAAAGACACCATAACCGTCATACCTAAACCGCAGAATCAACGCCGAGCAATGCAAGACCGGATCCGGATATATGTAATAGCACACCCGATGCCGTGACCGTGCCTGTTTCCTAGATATCCTCACTGCTTCTTCTCCTTGTCCACAATCTCCTTGGCCTTCTGCGACTTCTTCTCGAGCACCTGCTTCAGCTCGTCCATGGTCTCCTTCAGCAGCTTCTCGCCCTCGTCCGCGTGCTTCTCCGCCACCTCCCGCAGCTGGCTGACCTTCTTCAGGATCTCGCTGCCGTTCGGAATCTTGTCGAAGTACTGCTCGAGACCCATGCCGCCGATGGAAAGCTGCGAGCCCTTCGACTTGGCCTTGTCGAGAGCACCATTGACATACTTCTCGAACTCGCCCAAGTCGCCCGAGTCGACGGCCTTCTTGGCGTTCTGGAACAACTCCGTCGCATTGCCCCGCTTCAGCGCGTCCTCGTTCTTCTCCACCAGCTCCTTCACCTTGGGATTCTTGTCCAGGTACGGCTTCGCCTGCTCCAGCCCCTTCTTCCAGGCCTCGTCTCCGAGCTTCTGCACCTGCTCGACCTTCTCCTCGACCAGGCGCCGCGCCTTATCTAGGTTCGCCGCGCTGAGACCGCCGCCCATGATCTCCTTGACCTGTTTCCACGTCTGGTCAACCTGCTCTTTCGCCTCTGGCCCGTACTGCTCGCCCAGCTGCTTGAGCTGATCGATGCTGCCGCCGAACTTCTCCTTGACTTGCGGGTGGTTGTCCAGGATGTCGGTCAAGGCGTCGCCTGCGAGGCTTCCGAGCTTCTTGGACAGGTCCGCCAGGACCTCGAATGCCTTGGACGCTGTGTCCAGGCTGAGGCCAGACTTCGAGAGCTTTTGGAACTGCCTATACGCGTCGTTGACGGCCTGGTTCACTTCATCGCCATGGTTCTGTCGAAGCGTATCCACGTCCTTGAACGTGGCGTCGACGGCTTGCCGTCCACCGGGGAGCCATGTGACGTATGAGTAGCAGAACTCCTTGATGTAGTTGATTGCCTGGTCCGCATCCGGTGTGGAAGACTGCAGCTTCTGGGAAGCCTCTTGGTATTTCTTCGCCGCTTCTTTGGATCCCTTATTGATACCGCGCAACAACTTGCCCGAGGGCGTTAGGTAGTAGGCGCCGTAGAGGAGCGAGGCAGCAGCAACACCACCGGCTAAACCGGCAGCGAAGTGCTGCGAACTGCCTCCAGCAGTTGTCGAACTTCCCGCTGCATTCGATGACTGGTAGCGAATATTGCAGGTTCTCGGGGCTCTCGCGGTACGTGCTGCCCGAGGCAGAGCGGCGCGGGCTGTGGTTCTCGCAAACATGCTGGATGGACTTTTGAAAGGGTCGAAGTGTCGAGTCGTCGGTGGTGTCAGGAGTGGAGTGCAGCCAGAAAGAGAAGGTGATCGAGGGAGATTTATTCTTCGTGAGGATGATTGATGCAATTGGGTTTCTTAGGAGACTAAAGGTGAAGGGAAGATTCGTCGGATGGTGCCTCGAGGAATATATGCAGGTGCCTACAAAATATTCACTTCGTCACTTGGTGCTGTTAGTTGTGCCTTGGAAGCTGTTCCGAAGGTAAGTACGTCGCCCTAGCTTCGGGCGTTGAGGTCATTGTACTACGCCAGGGACAATTCTGCTTGTAATGACGTAGGTGATACAAGAAACGTTATTTGTAGGTAGGTATGTACCTACCAATTGAAAGTATGACGCCTTGTCGCTTAGCTGCAGCACTCAAACACCGCAAAGTGCAAACTCTTCAATGCTGGGATGCTGGGTACTTGGGAGCAAAATTTTAATGTTCTGGTTAGTTGAGATTATGCCGTAACGTTCAAGTGTCGTCACCACTTCACTACCTACTCTCAGCGTTTCAAGTGTGTCAATTGTCTCGTAGAATTGAGGACAGCGATGCACCACTTACATAACACCATATAGATAGATAGACAGTATATACCTGGCTGCGTCGGTAGTTCCATTTATAAAGCAATCATCCGTGACGCAGCCATCTTCGTGATTTCGAGTGTCGATGTGCCATATTCCAATGATTTGATATATATCCACAAGACAGTTACAACAAACTACAACACAAGGAACATAACAAGCGCGGCATCATCGCAGGCAAGCATTCCACCTAGCTACATGTAGGCAGTATCAAATCATCAATAGACGCCGTATGCATTCTCAGCATGTCGGAAGACGAACGTCGAAGCTGGACACGAATTAGAATCCAATCGATTAATTAAAGTTGTAGTTAAGTACCTATTTTATCCCGCTCCTTTCCATTTACATAGCAGCAAAGTATATACAAAGCAATAAATAATATGTGATAAGTTAGTTCCGCATCAACTCACGTGAGTATCGGCCAGTGGTGTTGTGTTGTGTTGTGTTATGTTATTCATCCTTCAACCGCCCCCCATCGTGATGCTCTTCAACATGGCCGTGTTTATTTCTTCTAGCCATGACTTCTCTTCAGCATCGCCACTGTGGGGCAATTCAATTCAATTCTGCCAATCAAATAAGTAACTTCTTTACTTTCTCTTTCCTGCCCTTCTTCTTCCCCGCCTTCTTGAAGGGCGCCGACAGACTGCTCAGCGGCCGGGACCCCGGCGTCCCCGGCGTGCCCACGACGATCTTGACCCGCCGCAGCTCGTTGCCCGAGCTGGGCGTCTGCGATTCCGAGCGGATGAGCATCCCCTCCAGATCGACGCAGTCGGCCCAACATACGACCGGCGTGGTGTCGAACATCGGCAGCAGGTGCAGCAGGCTGAAGGCCGCGGCGCTCAGCGGGCCGCTCAGCGAGCGCGAGACGGGGACGGCCGCGATCTGGGTCGAGACCGTCCTCCGCATCTTGGAAGGCGACGAGATGGCGGGCGCGCTGCTGATGCTGAGGCTACTGCTACTATTATTGCCACCGACGCCGCCGCCGCCGCCGCTACCCCTCTCCAGCGAGATCAGGAACCTGTGGCCCAGGGCGCTCTGGACCGACAGCATGGTCCACGGCAGGTCGGATAGGTAGAGGGTGAAGCGGGCAGCATCGTGGCTGTTGTACTCGGCGTTTTTCGGTTTCGAGGGTGGGTCCGTGGAGGTGGGAAAGCGCATATCCTGCAGGGCACTTGGGGGGTAGACCTCGGTGAGCTCGAAGGCCAGCTCCCTGGGGGACTCGATCGAGAGCTCGATGTGCTTGGACATGCTGTGGGGGCGGTTCGTCAGCTGCGTGTTAACGGCGCGGACCGGGAACAGCGCCAGCTTGGCGAGCGGCACCAGCATCGGTTTGCTGTACGGCCGCCGCTCGAACTCGCCCCGCCCGTTCGGCGACCGGTCGAGCGGCAGCACCAGGTAGTAGTCGTCCTCCCCGCTGGCCCCGGGGATGGCCACCCGGCACTCGAGATTCAGCAGCGCCGTGCCCGTGGCCTCGTCGATGTGCATCGGTAGTTGGAATTGCAGACCTGTGGCTGTGATTTCGAAGGCGGGCTCGACGACGACGCTACTGCTGTTGCTGCCATCGCCGCCGCCGCCGCTGCTCATCACCACGGGCTCCACCTCGCCGCAGTGCCGGAACGCGGCCGGGGTCTCGGCCAGCATGCCGACCTTGCAATCGTCGTGGGTCCCCGCTAGCGGGAGGCCGTAGCCCCACGCGAACAGGGACTGGTCCTTCGACGTGCGCAGGATCTCGTGCTGCAGGCGGAGGAAGGCGCTCCGGCGGCCCTCACCGTAATCGAGCGGCATGGACGCGACGTCGAACAGGCCCAGGAGGCAGTAGGCGATGTCCTCCTCCCTCGACGTCTCCCGCGCAGCCACCCACGACATGCGGCACGCGACGCTCTGGCGCCCCACCTCGGCCGGGCTGCGCACCACGGCCGCCCCGATGCCCGTCACCTCCTCGATGGTCTTGCTGAGCTCGGCCTTGGAGCCGACGTACTTCCAGGACGCGTCGTAGAAGCGGACGAACAAGGGCGCCAGCATCTCGGGAACCGTCCACCCCCGCGTGAACCACCGGCTGCGCCGGAAGGAGGAGTCGGGCGACTCCGGGTTCGTCTTCGGGCTGTCGTGCACGTCGGCCAGGTGGACGTAGCAGACGCGGGCGCCGGCGTAGTACCGCCACATGAGCTGAACCTCATGATGATAGACCGCCGCCGTCACCGTCGACTGGCCCTGGGCCTGGGTACTCTTCGGCCGGTCGAGGCAGCAGGTGTCGATCCACACGTACTCGATGCCGTCGGTCAGGGCCTGGCGGCAGCAGCCCTTGATCTTGGTCCAGCCGGGCTTCCGCTTGAACCACGGCGTCCAGCTGTGGAGGTCCTTCAGCGTCACCTCATCGCCGCTCGCGCCCCAGGTGTGCGACAGGACGGCATACTCGGGGAGGTTATCATCGTAGGGGAACTCGAGCAGGCGGAGAGTCTTAGCGTGCAGAAGCCGCATATTAGCGGGTGGGGGGGACGGGAGGGGACGTTGCGTGCGTCGCGGTCTGCGGTGTTCCTAATCTTGCTAATGAAGCGAGCAGGCAAGAGTCTTCTCATGGCATCTCTCTACATGTAAGTATGTATCTAGGTACGGCAGTCCAGGTACGGCAGACGGAATGAACACTAGCCCGGTGATGTCTTCTGGTGCTTTCTTCGATCGGTCGATCGCCTCCCTACTTCTCTCGGGCTCAGTGTGCAAGGCAGGCAAGCTACAAGCTCGTTAGTTTCCAGACTAGAAGCTAGAAGTTAGAAGCGGCCGTTAGCTTTAGTGACGTCGAACCTGTTTCAGCCTCAGGTTAGGCTGGCAGTGCTGGCTGGGCTTCTGGGCTTCTGGGCTTCAGGCACCCAAATTAATACCCACGCCGCCCACGGCAGCCACGCCAGTGCGGGCCATGTTGATTTTAAACGAGCTCCACACAGCCAATAGTCGTTCGACCGACAGGCCGATCACCGAATTCCAAGGTTGCTGCGCGTCCAGGCGTCGAGGCGACCTATGAACGCGACTGGATGGGTCATGATATATGCATGTATGGTGGCTACTATGTAGGGGACGCAATTGCAGTGCGGGCAATTGGGTGTTGGTGTTGGAATAACGTGGCAGGCCTGACGCACTATGCAGACATAAAGTCGTTGAAAGTTTTGGTGTCTTCAAGGTTGTCTTTTGTCTTTTGTCTTGGCTGCCCACTTGGTACGAAGGAACCAGGTCACATGCGATTCCGATTCCGACCTAAGACTTTGTATTCAGATAAGCCTGTCTTAAACCCCACGTGTTTAAAGAATTGTACGATCGTGCTTTCCCAAGTTCGGGGTGTATCTGATTCCAACACAGGCACGCAATGAAAATCTTTCCGATATTTGCGCATCTCCATAAGCGGGAAATCCACAACATAACATGGGGTGTGTCGACGTAGTCCCCAAATATCCCGAGGCTATGGCAACGCGTCGACGCGATATCTCGCCGGACGCATCGACCGTGACTTATACACTCGGGCCCTGCCGAAAAGAATATGCGCATGGCTGTAGGCATTTGCTGGTTGCCCATGCGCAAATTCATCTCGGCGGGGGCAGACACTTCGCTATAATACTTCCATACCTATTTAGGTAGCATAAGTTATGTAGATATAGGTAACGTGAGCAAACCCCCTCTTCAGGAGGTCTTATTAGCTCATCAGTCGGAGCTTGGGCCTGGCGACCCCTTTGTTACCTGGACCTTGATCACTTGACACTGGCCCGTACTGAGCTAACCGGGGAGATGAGAGGTCTTAGACTACTTAACTACCTCTCGCAAGAAGACGCTGATGACGTTAAGGGCTAGCAGTGTCAGCATGAGAACTCCTACTATATCATGACTCGGGGTTCGCTTGGTACTTCGTAAGGGTAAGACTGGATTGAATGATGCTGGAAGGTTAACTGAAGATGTCCTGTCTCAAACCTTTCTGGGACATACAGACGAGAAGTTCTTACGAACACTTAACTATTAGCACACTATCCTTTATCGTCATGTAGTCCTGTTATGACTACCTCATAGCTAATTTCGGCAAGCACATATAAACGACAATAGTTACTCGTGGCTTCTGGTGAGAGAGCCCCATAATTACAGGAGAATAGTATGAGGGAATGGACTCAAGGTAGGTATCTGCAATTTCTCCATGATAACTTCTTTCCTGTAATTACAAGGCGATTACAAGGCGTCGAAGTCTCATATATGTGCGTATATAATAACTATTGAGGAAACAGTGGAAGGGTTACAGCCCAGGAGATGACCGACAGAGCGTAAAGCGAGTGACTGACATCATCAAGTCTCTGAGAAAAGGGGAAGACTAATCTACATGTGCTTCGCCGCTAGGTGACCATGAGATGGTTGATGTTGAAATGTTACCTAATTACTTGGTATATATGTACCTACGTAAGCAGGCTTTCTAGCTGCTCTACGTGTAATAAACCGAGATGATTTGAACAACAGTTATCCAACCTTTTTGGGCGGGACAATCGAATATGAATGAATAGCCTACGGAGCGGTCTCCGGGCGAACCTTCTCTGAACCGGTCTATTTTTGGCACCCACTGGGAGGGATCACGAGTCTGGAACCAACATCCGAGAACCCAATCCTGATCGTACCTATCGATACTAGGTTACAGGTAGTTATCGGTAGCGATGGGATGAGGCTAGCAAGGGGCGCACGCATTAGCGTCCCCGGGAGCTATTTTGGGCAGCTCGGAAAGCTGGGAAATTGATGCTGTAGCCGCCGGCGTTGCGGTGCCACGGTGCGGGGGGTGCCAATCTGGGCCGTAATTGGTGCGCCGTGTCGATTGCGGCGGCAGTTGGATGTTGGTGGTGTTCATCACAGATTCACAGCACGCACATGTGCATCATCGCCGCGCTTCTTTTCGAGCTCTGATTAGATGGTAGCTCACCTAGGCTTTCTGTATTGGGAAATGCCAGAGGTGAGGAGCTGTTAGAGCTCCACGGTCGAAATAGCTACATGCCCGTAGAAGCTGGTAACCGATTCGTTAACTACGAAGTACCTAAGTAGCTAAGCAGCTGCTGGGTATAGGGAATCCCCTAGCCTTACGGTTAGACCCTGCAGACAGGCATGCAGACGGACGTATGTAAGGGACGCTCCAAGCGCTCATGGTAATCACCGACATCTCGTCACCCTGCACAAACGCATACACACTGACACGCCTACATCACTCACTACGCATTTCTCCGTAGATGTAGTTAAGACCGCTGAAAGCATCACCGATCATCCCGGTGGTGGTGATCCACGAATAGAAACCCACGTTGCTGGAACTTCGACTCCCGCATGCTACCTACTGTGTACCATGTAGGTGATGTACGTATGTGGAAGTGTGTCGTGTCACAGAAGAAAACCTAGAACGGACTACCCGGTAGCTAGAGGAACAGTCCCATGGGTCGTCGTTCGCCGGAGTGGAAGGGTGGGGGGAGGGGGGCAATTACGTAGAAGGGGGGCAATTACGTAGAAGGGAGCATTCAACTTACACCTCCAGACTCATCTGATACGCATAGCTTCCTTCGTACGCATACTTGCACCTACACAGCCAGCTTCGTTTCAATGTTGTCGATGTTTCATGTTTCGCGGCCTTCTTTTCTATCCTGCCCCTCTTTCCCTCGTTCTGTTCCCCTTCCCTGCCTCTTCGGTTCTCTTACCGCCCGACTCCAGGCCCAAGGCTTGGTTAATGCTTGCCCTGTTCTTAATAGCAGGTGCACGCATACATAGTACATACCTACATACCTCCATACCTACATCTGGAGCCAGGGGATCGGACTGCACACGCTAAGGGAATTAGAGTTGGGGTTTTTTATGGGCCACAATAAACGTCAATAACACCAAACCCGCCCACCCGCAGCATCACCCACCCCCTGATTGTTTTGTTTTGGGGAAGGGAGGGGGTTCTGTTTCGTTTCGAAAACTATTTTTGGGATTACCTGGTGACAGCTACTAGTATTAATAACGTACCTATCCATGTGCTTGCTTATGATATATTTATCGTGTGTGTCTCCATCAGAAATGTTCCATCCGAAGAAAACATCTTGGGACAATAGTATGCATGGAGCATCATCCATCGTCGCCTTCATTGTCGGTAGTCAGCTCTTAAGTTCGTGATGAGCCTTCTGGTCATCTAATTACGAAAGGACATTCATTCATTCTTTCCTTCCTTCCTTCTTATCCTAGTCGGGACATAAAGGGTAGTAAACCTATAGCATTCGTTTTTTCTTTCCTGAGTCAACCCTTCCGCCGATTAGAATAGAATCACAGAAGCGATCCGATCCGATCCGATCCGATCGAAGATGGCCGTCTCCAAGCAGCGCATCTCGTCGCCCCTCGAGGCGGGGCAGTCCCTCCTCGACGCCCACAACCTCCCGCCGCATCTGACTGGCGCTCTCGACTATGTGTCCAAGCGGCTAGCGAGGAAGGCACTTCACCTCACCCTACTCGTCGTGCGGAAGGACTACCAGCTACCGAGCTCCGTGCCGCCGACGCCAACCTCGGCCCCGCCGACGCCGGACCTCCCGAGGTGCAGCGGTTCGCCGAGCCTCTCCTCCACAGCCGCGGTCGCGGCGCGCTTCGCCTCCATGTCCCCCGTAGCCAGCCTCCGACAGCTCGTGCGACGGGGCACCAACACCAGCTCAGTAGCGTCGTCCACATCTACAACCTCATCATCAGATAGTAGTATTCCGCGCAGCGCAACCACATCTCCACGCTTCCCACCCACCCTCACCACAACAACAACAGAAGCGCCATCAAATCCGAGGCGATGGCCACCCACACCGCTCAGTCCAGGGCCGCGCACTCCCATGACGCCCCACACGCCCTGCAGCATCACCACCACCACCACCACCTCGTCCTCCTCATTAGCCTCAGCCTCAGCGACCGCCACCTCCCGCCAGCCAAGCCCGGACGCGTCCGGCATCCGGCTGGTCTACACGACGCCGCCGGGGCCCAAAGCGGAGAAGACGCTGCGGGCGACGATCGGCAAGGCGGAGCGCCGGTTCCGGATCGGCGCGGGGCGGCTACTACTACTACCGGCGGCGGCCTGCGGGCTCGGCAACGCCGACCTGGTGCGGCGCAGCCTGCTGCAGAACGAGGTGCTGTTCTCGGCCGAGGGGCTGACGCTGCTGGGGCTGGACCGCCTGTACACGTTCAAGTCGGCGCTGGCGGCGTACGCGCGAGCACTGGCCGCCGGTAGCGGGAAGCCATTCCCGTCCGTCTCTCCGCGCTCACCGGCCTTCAACAACAGCCATGAGGATGCGGCGGCGGCACCGTTGTTGACATCGCCAACCACGCGGTTCATCGAGGACGCCGTCGACGAGCTGCGCCGCCTCGTCCTCGCCAACAACGGCAGGCAGGTGTCGCGCGCCGCCCTGCACCGCAGCTACGATTGGATCGGGGTGAACGCCGCCGCGCTGGCGGAGGTCGAGCGCATGTACAGGAGGGCGTATGGTGGGCGGGAGCGGGCAGGGGCATTTGAAGAAGTCACCCCTGCCCCTGCCCCCGCCCCCGCTGAGGAGCCGGAGCGGGAGGCGCCGAGGGCCGCGAACTCTCGGCCGGGTATCAGGTCACCGCCGCCGCAGCAGCAGCAAGGAGTAGTGAAGATCGGCACAGTAGTGAAGATCGGCACGCCGCCACCGCCGAAGAATCCCACGCCCGTGCTCAAGCTAAACACCAACATCGCCACGGCGAGCCCCCCGAAAGTGGTGAGGCCGAAGCCGACGAAGGCGGTTCTCGCTCCGCCGCCACATCCGCATTCGCAACTACGCGCGCAGCCGAGGGAGTATGAAGACGAGAAGGAGTTCGGCGACTTGGAGATCAAGATCGACGATATCGCGTGGATCGACGAGGACAACCACGAGGACGAGAACGACGGGGACCGGACGGCGCTGCCGATCCAGGGCATGCCGTTCTGGAACGGGCTCGGGGCGTCGATCGACGAGATGATGCTGCAGCCGGAGCCCCGGCAGTCCCAGCGGATAGGGCCCATGACGCCCAACGGGTACGAGGACATCTCGCCGATCACGCGGGGGGAGTGGGGGTTCCTGTTCGCCGGAGAAGCGTGGACGAAGTCGAAAACGGCGGCTGTAGGGACCTGCTGAGCAATCGGGAATCGGGACTCCAAGCCAAGAGCTAGGAAACCTGGAGGCGAGAACGAGGACGGAAGGGCGGAGGTGGAAATTTCGCATCGATATGATATTTGCGCATCTAGACTTCTTGTATACCCCCTTTGTGCGATGGGAAAGGAAAAATTCCCGGTTGTGTTATATGTACCGAGCGAAAAAATGAGTAAAAATGAACATGAAACCAACTCCCACGCTTTGCCATTTTGGAGTAGTGTTGATCCGATGTGATGCTATTTCCCAACCTGTGCTTGCTTGTTGACCTATTTGCTGTTATTAAACATGGAACCCCAGCCCCTAAGCTAAGTGCTATTTTAGAGACGAGAGCGCGAAGAACACCGATATACCTACAGCGAAAACCAAGACCCCGACTGACCCCGTCCCAGCCACCATCATGCAAACTACCGCCACCCGTACCGCGCGCTCGCCTCGTTCTTGTTGGACCGGCCCTTGGCGAAGCTCTCCTCGAGCGCCTCGCGCTGGTTGTGGACCTGGTTGACGAGCTGGCGCAGGTTGTGCTTTCCGGGGGCGATGGCGCGGACGGGGTTGTAGGCCGGCTGCGCCTCTCCCGACTGGCGCAGCGCCTCGTTGTGCTCGTACTCGCGGTCCGTGTTGAAGTTGATGACCTTGGCGGCCGTCGCGGCCGGGTCGGGCGCGCCGCGCCGCCCGAACAGCTCCCGCCGCGCCGCTGCCGAGAGGTTCATGTCGGACGCGATCGCGTCGAGGGAATCGGCCTGTCCTACACCCGAGGGTCCTGTCGGCCATTGTTGGTGGTGCTGTTGGGGAGCACCGAGGCTGCTACTGCTGCCGTATTGGGCGTCATATTGCGCGAAGGCCTCCTCGGTGGTTAAGTCGTCTGCGTCTCCGTATCCGTCTCCATTGCTGAACATGGGCTCGTAGACCCCATCATCGGCCAGGTTGTCGGCGCCTTCGTCTTCCGGCTCGTCCGATATGGAAAATAGCGATATCTTCTTCTTAGGCGGCTCTGTTTCCTTTGTCGATGGTGCTATAGACGTGTGCGCTCCTTTCGCAGCTGTTGCTGTCGTTGTTGCGCTTGACGAGGACGAGGGTGATGCGGCCGTCGTTTTGGAGGTGGGCACGACTCTGTTCGCGTTCTTCTTGGCGCCAGGCCTTCTCGAGACCGAGAGCGGCTTGAACATCATGGGTTTGCCAACAAGCTTAACCTCGTCGGCGGGCTTCTGCCCTTCGGGTATGGACGGCTGCTGCTGCTGCTGTTGCTGCTGTTTCGAGTTCGCGTTACCGCCGACCTTCGCTCCAACCTCGTCATAGTGATCATCTGTGTCCCTGCTGAACCCCGGCGCGGCACCAGTTTTGAGATTGACCCCGGGCGTCGGAGCGCTCTTGCCGCTGCTGCTGCTGCTGCTCGTGACGGTCGGTTTCCCGGTGTTCTTGGGCGGCGGAAGGAATGAGTTGAAGCCGCTGAACGCACCGCCTCCACTTCCACCTATCTTTGCCCGCTTCGCCGGAGGTTGATCGCTGCCATCGCCAGTCTCGCTTTCATCGCGGCCGGTTGTCTGTGGGAGACTGACGAGAATTTTGCCCGGCTTCGACCGGTCAATGACCTTCTGGAAAGGCTTCTTCGCGCCGGCGGCAGGTGCACTCTTCGGTGTTGGAGCCGCTGCTACTGGTGCTGGTGTTGGCTGAACGGTGGTTTCGGGTTCGGAGTCGGAGTCTGAATAGTCGACTAGTGCCATTTCGATGGATTTGCTGCTAGAAATAGCTCGCTTTTGGTGTTGTGATGTTGACTTGCTGATGTTCACGAAACACTTCAGTAAATATTTGAGTATGTAACCTGGAAGTATGTACGAAGTAGTAAATGCGACAATGACGTTTTCCTGATAGGTGCTTAGTAGGTACGGTAGTGTCCCTAGCTGCCTAGCAACTGCCTACATACATGTATGTAGTGACTACCTAGATAGATGTCAATTGCTGGAATGGGACGAGACTTCCAGGGGGGCCTGACTTAACCAACTAAGTAAGTATCAGCCGTCCACAGCTGTCCAGGGGCAAGTGTCCACGAGCACATCATAAAAGGGGTAAACTCATATTTGTCCGTAGCACCTTTCATACTCAATAGACTCTGTGATACAGAGGCGGATTTGAAAGTCTAAGGAAGGGTAGAAGAAGGGTAGGAGAGAAAAGATCTACTGATCTTCGCTCTAGATTACTCAGAAAGAGGCACCCAGCGTAGGTGTTACATTTCGCGACGCACTCTACTAAGCCTAAGAATAGGAATATCGATACACAATAGGTGATCAACACGTCTCATTAGATGCCATCTACCTAGTACCTCTACATTGGTTCACCACGTTATGGCCTTATTATGGACACGTTCCCAATGGAGTCAGCCGTATTATTGCATCCCCTTTGGCATTGTCCATCCTAGACAAAGTTGGCTGACTAACAATTGATATGCTAAGCGATGGCAAAGTAGGTAGGTAGCCAGTCGTAGGGATATGAGAATTAGCATTGTAGGGAAAGCAAACGGTCGAGTGTCGATGGGTAAGTCATAGGTCATATTATGTTACACGCATTGTGGAAAGTCCTCAATAGCCTATCTTGCTCAATAGGATTTTGTATGCGTCGAAGAATGCGGTTGTTAGCTATTGTTGTGTCTGTATGAGTCTATGGCCCCTGGAGAGATTTAGTCAATGTGTGGCTTTTACCCATTGTCTCTCGTCTACTTGTTCGGACGAGTCTCGTTAATGCCCTAAGGAGCCGAAGGCCCTCTGATAACTTGCTAAATATGACGTTTCCTGAATCATCATCATCCATTAACTCGCTGAGTCTGCCGTCTGGAAGATCAAGCAAGTCATTCAGTCGCGGGCTTCTTATACCTTCCTCAATCAGAATTCACTGTCTTTCTCAATACCCTGGGTTTCTAGTTTGATATCTATATATTCCGCCATGGGTCTCGTGGGCCTCTTGCTCTCGACAGCCGTCTATGTTGTCTATCTCGGCGTAGTCTATGTAAGTAAATCCGGAACCACATACTTCGCGGGATATCTACTAACATAGAGGATCAACTTCGATAGCTCATCCTTCTATTTGCTTATCGCCTAACTCTACATCCACTGAAGCATTGTCCGGGGCCATTCCTGGCCAAAATCACCGACGGATATGGTGGCTTCCATGCTGCAGCCAGACGGCTTCACCTAGTCACTTACCAGAACCATTTGAAATATGGTATGTACGCACATGACCAAAGACCCCCGTTGACTGGAAACTTACATGGTCTGCGTACTAGGTCCTGTGGTCAGACAAGGACCCAATCGACTCGTGTTCAGCTCGGCGACCGCGCTACACGGTAAGGCTTTCCCCTTCTCCGCACTCACTCCAGACTTCTAAGCCAGAGCACACACATGAGATACGAACTTCGTTAGCTAACAACGCATTGGGGGGAAAAAAAAGACATATACCTGAACTCAAGAGCGACCAAGTCTCCGCTCTACGCCGCGGCGCAGATGACCCCGCAGCACAGCATCCTCGACACGCTGGACGCGGCAGCGCACCGGCGGAAGCGCAAGGTCGTCAGCCAGCCGATCTCGGAGCGTGCCATGCGCGCGTTCGAGCCGACCATGTCCGAGCAGATCGACGCGTTCATCCAGCAGCTCGCGGCGTCTGCGGTGGAGCACGAGCCCGTCAACATGACGGAGCGCTGCCTGTGGCTCGCCGGGGACGTCGCGGGCCACCTCGCCTTCGGCTACCCGCTGCGGCTGCAGACGGAGCCGACGAACCGCTGGCTGCAGCGGGGGCTGGCGTCGGCGAACGCCCGCCTGAACACCTACATGCAGTGGCCGGCGCTGCACGGGCTCGAGCCGGTCCTGAAGGCCGTGGCGCGGAAGACGAGGGGCCGGTACGTCGACATCGTGGCGCGGATGATCCGCGCCCGGCTGGCCCTAGACAGGGACGCAAAGCAGGACCTGTACTCTTCCGCCACCGCCGCCGCCGCAGCAGATGGAAAAGGCGCCGATGGTGGGGGCGGTGATGGTGGTGGTCAAAGCCCGGTATTGGCGCAGAGCGAGATCTGGGCCGAGGCGTTCGTGTTCATCGTGGCCGGGGGCAACACTATCGCGTCCACGATGAGCGCCATGTTCTTCTACCTGTCGCGCAACCCGGGGTGCTACCGGCGGCTGGCGGAGGAGATCCGGTCTGGCTTCGGCTCGGCGGAGGAGATCCGGGCCGGCGAGCAGCTCCGACGGTGCCGGTACCTCCGCGCCTGCGTAAAGGAGGCCCTGCGCGTCTCGCCGCCGAACACGGCTACGCTGTGGCGGCGGCAGTCGGCAGATGATAGCGAGCCCCTGGTGATTGACGGTCACGCGATCCCGCCGGGAACCGACATCGGCGTGAACCTCTACTCCCTCCACCATAACGCGGACTACTTCCCGGATCCGTTCGTATACCGACCCGAGCGCTGGCTAGAGGAGGCGGAAGAGACCACCACCAACCAGAGGGCCTGGGCGCCGTTCATAGCTGGCACGCACTCGTGTCCGGGGCAGGCGGTCACCTGGCTAGAGACGAGCCTGACCTTTGCGCGAACGCTCTGGCACTTCGACTTCGAAGCCGCGCCCGGAAAGCTGGGGCAGACAGGGGCGGGAGAGCCGGGGAGGACCGATGGCAGAGGTAGAGCGGAGGAGTTCCAGATGTACGACACCTTCTCGGCTATGCACGATGGGCCTGTCTTGGTGTTTCGTCGTCGGTAAATATAACTATGCATGGGGTAAGCCATCAGGATTATGGGATGCATTTAGATTACCACTAGCATCTCTATATTATGAATAGACTCCTTTATTGTATCAAACTGACTCTCGGATTACGTTTATGCGGGGATGGGCGGGTGATGAGACGATGTGTGCGTACCGTATCTGTGGATGACTATTCTCCGAGCCTACTCATACCCCTAGAATAGGTACCAGAACCTGGACGCTTGGGCTCGGTAGAATTAGTGGCCTGGCCATTGAGTTAATTGAAGATATTTTTTGGTATTAAAAGATTCTCGGTAAACTGAGATCACATGAACAGCAGACAACTGGTAGTTCAGCATTGAGCTGGCGCATATCCACGATAATCACAACGGGATGTTAAGAGGGCCCAGAAACCAAGTACATACCTCCCTGAATACCGACTCCAGAAACAGCATCAAGATCAATTTCAAGCTGTTGCTGCGGTTCTCGCATGAACGAGGGTGACTTGTTGGGTCCCTCGATTGCCGGTGGAAGGGGAGCAAGAGAAGAAAGAACGGACACTCGCATCGGCTTTCCTTTAGCTGGCTGATATAGCTATGCGACATTCAAGAAGTCCTCCACTTCTACATGAATTGCAATTGCAGGCCCCTCCGAACCTTCCAGTACCTAGGAATGCACAGCCCACAGGGGAATATGTCAGGGGCTAGTCTCAATGGATTCGTAATACTAGTATGCATATTCCGCGATGGAACCCTCCCCCCCCCCCCCTTTCAAACACAACACTATCTTCCAGGTAGCAGAGGTTATGCGAGTACAGTCGCGTCTGCTTACAAGATATTTAGTCAAAAGACCGACAGGCTCATCATTATGTTGATGCCCAAAGGACCTGGACAAAAGGGGAGGGGTGAACCTGTCCTCTTATAGGCCCTGTCAGGGAGCTACTATATACCAGCTCCAGATCAGCCCCAAATAAGACCCATTGATGTATCGCGACAGAATGACAACTCATTTGTCTGGGGAAATTACCATCTCTTCAGTTCTCCCCTTCCGGTACTATCAGATGATCCTCCTCTCGCCGACTGGTCTTACATATTCCCTGTAGATGAGATCGTGCTTCTCTCTGTCTCCTACCCCAAAGTGTATAAGTTCCACACCCGCTTCCAGTGCGAATTCTCTCAATTCAAGCATCGACCTCTTCTGCTTGATGATCGACGAATGCGGATTTACGGACTCGCTGTCGTCCACTAAGATTATTCGTTTTTGCTTCGGTAAAGCGGCGTGACAATGAGCACCAACAGCTTGGACGAACAGCTTGAACCAGTCCAGGCTCTGGGCGACATATTTGGGTGAGTAATCTATTACCAGTGTTTCCTGTATAGGGCCATTGAAAAGGGCGAGTGCGACCTGCGTTGCGTCACCCTCCACGTTTTCTTCATGAAGCCTGAGATACTCTAAGCTTTTGAAGACAGAGGTGTCAAAGAACTCAGCCGAATCCTGCGCCCACTTGAACTTGTCCAAATGGATTCGACGAAGATGAAGTTTCTGGCGAGAAAGCATTTTAAATAGCGCCTGGAAATTAAGGTCTTCCTGGTCGCATACGCGTATCGAGAATTCTTCGAGGGCACGAGGCCATTGAAGAAATGAAGCCAATGCTGCGGGGCGTCCCTCAAAGTCCTCGACTGTGATATGGGTGATGGAAGAAGTACTAATTCTATCCTGCGAAGATGTAAGTAAGGTATTTTGTAAAGCGTCTAGGATAATACGAGCATGGGATTTGAGATACAGCTCTCGTGCCAATAGTACGTACCTTACCAATCAGTATAGGGCGGCAGGCATACTCGGCTGATTCAATGGCACAGATAGTCACCGTCCTCAATGTAGGTAGGTCAAGATGGCGAAACATGACGGCTAAAATGTCATCATCGATAAGCTGAAGAGTAAGATGCTGCACTTGTGGCATGTATCGGCTGAAGTTCGAGAAGGGCCACCACATTGATAGGCATGTTGGTAACGTATTGACAGTGAGTTTACGGACAGCTGGCAGAGATTTGATGATGTCAACAACTATCGTTGTGTTTGTACTATCATGAAAGTACCTTGGCATATCGTCGAAAAAAATCGGGAGATCTATCTCAAATGATCGGCAGTATCTGCCAATAGTCGGAGATGCCATCAGAGACCGGTGAAATCGGACGGTCCACTTTGTTGCTGGAATGAGGTCGAATTTGAGGCTTCGGTACATAAAGCATTGGGATATCCGGTAAAGGCGCTGGCATGTAAGCATGATAGCCGCCGTGTCTCGCTTGCTAGCTGCAAGTGGATCTGCATCAAGACTGGAGCAAAGCTCGCAGATGTCCCGGAGCAGCTCATCAGGCAGTCGTAGCAAGTATGAGCGGGAAGATGCAACCTCCGTGGACGACGAGTCGAGCTGTCCGTCTGGAGAGCTACCCAAATGGGTATGTCGGGAGAGTTCAGGCCCTGAGTCCATGGCGCCCGAACCAACTAATCGACAATGAGCAAAAGGTCCAAGTGGCTAGGAAAATGGAAGACTGACGATTGATAGGCTTGTACAACAATTTATCACACCTTTTCGCTGTGTTATTGCTGTTTGTTGGTATTTGGGTATGTGGTTGTTGATATGCTCTGTTTACAGCGTATGATGATTTTTAGAAGGAACTCCATTTAAGACCAGGGACTTGGAAATTACCTGTACTTGCCTGACTAGGTACTTAGTAGGTATGGACAGTCTCAATGCTGGCCTTACAAGCTCGAGGAGGCGGTCTATGCTTGCTTCTTTGAAGATTGGAAGGGACAGGGCAACTTGGGGCTACACGAATTAGCCCCTAGGTACCATTGACTTTGTATGGAAGCTGACGGGCAAGGAAAGAAGCCTCCCAAAAGAGGGTCTTGATTAGGAAAGCACAGTTCATGATTCCAGCAGTTCGTAAACAACCAGGGCAAGTCATCCCATCCCGTCTGCTACTTTTTCTTACGAGATCGGGGGACTTACCTGCAGCTTCTGTGGTGACATGGATGCTTATGGCATTCGAATCATCCCTGGATCTTTCTTGGAGCCCCTCCTTCCAGAGCACAGTATTATGAAAAAGCAGGTCGAGTTTCCGGGGTCTAACTTATATACTATAACGTCAGTTCCAATGGACGTCTCTGCTAGATGGAGAGTGGCAACCATGTTGTCATCTCAATTATCCTCACAGGTCCAAGGTTGCCCATCATCATACACGAGCCGAACCGAGGCGCCTAGGTTTCCGTCCCATCCAGTCAACAACATTGGTATTGATAACAAGAAGCACCGGGAGACAAGGACTTGATGGTGTCTTTCTGACGGCGAGGAGAATGGGCATGACGGTAAATATTACACTAATGTGGACATGTAAACAAGTGTGTTAACAAACAGTTAGGCACAAACCATTTTATTTTCTATTGGCCCATATGGTATCATTCAGGTTCTTCTTATGCCCATTGATTGTTATCTTTACCCATTGTACCTTCACTAATGGTGTTGACATGCAGGTACCTAGCCATTGCACACGGTAAAGGTTTTCCCTGGTGGTCCCTACTTATGACAATACGTTCATGGTGTAACTCTTACGTAGAAACGACCTTGGCGTGATGATTGTCTTTCACTCGTATCTAGATACTACTTGATGTTTATCGTTACCACAATAATAAGAAATACTTCAATAGTACCCATCGGTAATAACTCAAGAAACATCCAGCTCCAGTATCAATCAAGCCATCTCCTCCCCAATTGCTACACCTCCACAGCATGAAACGGCCCAACGGCCTCGGCAAAAGTTAAACCTATACTTTCATCTATTGTACACCCATAATTGCACCATTAGACTTTCCGCATACGCCTCTCTACTTCACTTTACTTGGAAAGGACAAAACCATGGACTCGCCTAGCTCCGACACATGCATCCGCCAGGGGGTCGATCTCGACATCTTTCTACGCGCCCAGAACAGCCGATGGGACACCGCTCTAGACGAGATCAAAAACGGGAGGAAAGAATCCCATTGGATATGGTTCATCTGGCCACAACTTTCGCGTCTGGGAAGTTCATTGATGTCGCGAATTTGGGCGATTCCCTCGCTAGAAGCGGCACGGGAATACCTAAGCCACGAGGTCCTGGGCGCTCGGCTACACGAAATCACAGAGGCTGCTCTGAACTGGGATTCGCAGGGGCAGGATATCGAGAGCCTGATGGGTAGCGAAACCGACAAACTGAAGCTGCAATCATGTATGACCCTGTTCATGCGCGCGTCAGACAAGGAGGATACTGTCTTCAAGAAGGTACTGGACAAGTACTATGAGGGTAAACCGGATGCTGCAACCGATGATCGATTGGCCAAGCTTTGTGGCAACACTGCTAACGACGCTCTGCCTGAAGAGCTTGAAGATACAGCATAATTGCCTAGGGAGCACCGAATGTGACGGATCCGACGGATTGCTATCAATTGTCCCTCCTTATGCGACTCTTCTATAACCTACAACGCGGGAGGCATGAAGTTGGTTAAGTCAAGGTTATGGATATTAAGCGTCGACATCAACCGTTGATGTACCATTTATTACATTACGATAGACGCAGACAGAGTGATATGTTAAGGCAAGATTACTAGGTATAATAAAAATAACCTCGAACCATAATTAGTGGTTCGAGAAACCCCTGAGCTTATAGAGAGCTTAAGAGCAAAAAAGATGTACTAGCGCCGTGGATCGAACACGGAACCTTCTCGGGTCAAAGTGAACACATCATGTGAACGAGAAATCATAACCATTAGACCACGCCAGCTTGTTGAATTTTCTTCTTGTAAAAGGGCCTATTATAGCTAAGCAGCGTGTAGCCCCCTATAGACCGATCTTAACCGCGCACCTAACTGCATAGGGCTGCTAGCTAAGTTGGTGTGTGAGAGAGCGGGGCTTACATGGTAGTGGTTACAGTCCAATTAGGCCATAGAGTGTGTTACTGCCTTGTAGATATGCTTTCCGGGTCTTTTTGTTTCACTTTAAGTTGACAGCGGACAGCTGCTGCATACAGGTATTGTTCGGGTAGCCACTTGACCGTTCTGTATATACCCTCCTGGATATGTAGCTCATGATGCCGAATGACATTTGCCATTCCTCTTGAATGAGTCGCGAGACATTGGCCCAGCTAGTGTGAAGAGGCTATTGGCACATATTATGTACAGCTACCTGCAGAGAGGGCTCCAGGGGTCCTACTTCGTAAAGTTTCTCGAAACGCCCCCCAGAACCAGGTCAATGGGCCTCACGTACTTAGGTCTGATATCGACTCTAGATAACATAAGTTATACGAGCTGAGCCGTCTAACTGCATACTATTAGAGTCTGCAGGCAAGTAGACATGTAGGTAGGCTAGCAGCTGTGGTAAGGGAACAAGAGTTGGAACTCATCAATCCTGCCGTTCAACTCGAAAGTGCGCCGAGTTCCAGGAATTTCAATCCAACCTTGAATGCCTGCAGCTGTGGCGCCAGGGGGGCCGCATGCAGTGGTACGGTGAGGTGCATTATTAATTACTTCCAATTGTTGGCTTGATGCTGAAAGGCACGAGGCTTCATGGAGCACCGAGTGCTAGGTACTACATATGTACATACATACATCTTACATACGACTCACTACCTACAGTATCACCTAGACTATATGGCTACCAACAACCAACTGTATGTGATTACATATCTCGGCGCACGTTCAGCTTCGGAAGTGGCAGTTGCTAGTACAAGGTCCTGGCCAGAGGCAAATTTGAACTCAGGATTGTAGCCCTTCAAGTAAACACATGGTGCAGCCCTCACTGCTGAAGGAACACCCTCTCGTGGCCAGTGTGATTGAGACTTTGATTTTAGGATATACAAATGGCTAAATCCTCTTCCGGACTTTCGATTCAGAGAAAAGGCAGGTAACAATATATCATCGAGGCCCAGGAAATGCCAGTAATTATTAAGGAAGGCCACCTTACACAGATCCGATGAGCACTATATGATTATTATGGCTTGCTTCGTATGGTTCATAAAGTCCTGTAAACGTAAACGCTCCTGGTCCTCCTTAAGTTGTCCAACAGTAGGCCCAAACAGTCCCACCCTAATATAATGGTCTGCTACGGGAGTCGGGTGGAGTAGAAGACCGAACGGTTCGGCAAGCATTGGAGGGCTACTGGACGAGTTGATGGTAGAACCGTCCGAAGGATCCCTTTTCACACTACCCACGAGAGCCATGATAACGTCGCGAGGCCAAACCGCCGTCCCTGCTGTTGTCGCCTGCTTCCAGTCCAGGTAGCATGAGAAGGTCTGGATATGCTGGCCAGGCCGTTCCCAGTGGTAGTCGCCAATATCCGTGTTTGTGTCAGCTCGTTGAGGCTCCCAGCCGTATCGTCCCGGTGGCGCGAGGGGGCACACGTGCGTTTCGAGGGTAAGGCTACCTTGGCAGACGGCCCCGAACTCATCGTAGCCTCTCGGCGTGGCATGCACCTCCAGAACCTCGCATTCGAGTTGAGCTCTCTGCGTGGTCCGTCGGGAAAGCAAGTCTCGCCTACCCTGCAAGAAGAAAGACAGCCGGCCCTTCCCAGCCCAGCTCCAGGACGGAGCGATGTAAACAGGAGGGTGGACGATAGACTCGACCAGATCCGTTAGTGAGTTATGTGGCGGGTGATAAAGCACCCATAATAAACCATGGAGGAGATCCCGCCTCCAGAGACCAGCTACGTACTGGTCGTCGGACGCCGCTCTTGCAAAATGTCGTGCCAATCCCGAAATGGCCGGAAGCGTGTCGGGAGTGCATGTTAGTTTCCTAGTAGAATACGGCACGGCAACGTGGGTATACCAAGCCTGGTATAAGGAAGTCGGACCTCGGAAACTCAGGATGTTATGAAGCATCAAGGACTGAGGCTCCTGTTCGACCCCAGAGTATTCGGAGGACAGGCGGTTGCTACAGGAGAAGTGCAGACCAGAGTTCCCAAAGTAAACCCTCCGTGTTGACATGAGTTTCTCTTGGAAAGTCCATCCCCGCGTGTTCCACACGTTGTACTCTAGATCGGATTCGTTCCATCTGGAAATGGCGGGGTCGTCGTAGATAGCGCCGTGTCCAAGCTCGTAGACTTCTTCGTCACTGGTATTTGCCGCGGCGGTGGGATCAAACGGGAGCCTGATTCGTCTGGGATGACCTGGTCTTGCTAGAAACCCATCTTGACACGACTTCGAAGTCAAGACGCAAATAGTTACATGCGAGCTGGCGTATATCCTGTCCATCCTGGCTGACTCCTGCTCCCAATCTAGATGATCGCCTTGCAATATGCAGAGGGCATCGATCCAGATGAAGGGAATGGAAAGGGCTTGCGCTACTCTAACAGCGTCTCTCTGAATCGGTGCCAACTCGTCTATAGAAAACCCTAGTTCTAGGCGTTTTTGTACTTTCCTTGTTAATTTCAGTTGAGAAGATGCTTGGATCTGATTGCCCCAGCAGTAGCTCAGTGTCATGTATCGAGTATCCTGTCCCTCGCTGCATACTAGGTGAGGATAGATAATTCTTAACGCTTGCCTTGTTACAGCCACCAGCCTGGATGGTAGAAAGCCGTGGTCGATTGTATGAGCATGCTTGCAGCTTAACAAGCACTTATCAATATTTGTCCTTATGAATTCAAGAGGCTCGTCATCCAAGGCGTATGGGGTGATGGGTTTTGGGATTTTGCATGTTGAACCGATGTGGCCTGTTTGAGGACAGTTAGCAACATAACCTGTTGCTGGCAATGTCTTACAATGGCGAGGTTTTCTACCCGTATCAGACCCTATTGGCCAGCAGATGACGGCTCGTATAATCCTACGCTTTCCTAACAGCTGGTGAGATACTGTGAGCTGCAGTTATGATGGTGACAGCACTCAACTATCATCTCCGTCTGATTGCCAATACTGATAAGACGTGGCCTCCAGTTGTAATAGCCAAGTTGCAGCACTAGCCTTGCCTTGCTTGAATGGTTCGATCAGCCAACAGAGGCGAAGTGTCAAGGATACGTCATAAGTGCCCTCGTCGTCGCTTGCAGCCCCATCTAGGGAGCCTGCTCGTTCTGATAGAATACCATCTCTGAGAAAGCGACAAAACTCGCAGCCGGCATTTGCAGAAGTGGCTAGGTTTGGCAGGCTGGGTAAGGTATCATTTCGACGAAAATGCGGAAATTCAACAGAAGTGGCTTCTATGGGAATGAGGCTTTCGAGCTGCCTGGCGGATAGCCTTGTGCTCCTCCGTGTCGACCGCTCACTATCTCTAGCTGAACCACCACTAGTTGCCATCAAAAGACGGCTCAAGATAGGGAATCTTAGGCCGTTACGGCAGCTTCCACATAGCTGGGTGATGGGACTGGACTCTTCCATCTTGGTACGAAGATATACGCCGTAATGGGTGGTAATCATGCTTATAGGTTTGTTTACCATTGGAATTTGAATGACTGTCCATTCATTTAAGCCCCCAAGGCGGGCACGAACGGCAATATAAACCTGTACTCACGAATCAAGAGGCCTGGCCAGCAGCATTCCTAATTCGCTGTCTGGAGAAAAGTCTTGCTGCATGCTCAAGGAGCAGGCTATGCAAGAGTGGTTGGATTGCGGTATTGGATAACAGACTTTTAGCCTCCTACTTTGCTACTTCCTAGCCATTGCTGAAAAATACCGGGCACAAGACCGAGTTTCCTGTGGTGGAAAAGAATGCCCGTATGTTAAACGTAGGTCTATAGCTTGCTATACCGTAGTGAAAGAGATGATTTATGTGGGTGGTAGTGATTAATGGCGTTGGCAATATAAGGGATTATGACATTTTGAGCATGTCACCCTGCCGTACAGGTGCGAGAGAGTCCACGCAGACTTCGATCGCAACGAAAATATGTTGGTCGTAATGATAGTATGTTGCCGGAAAGAGGAACGTCGTGATCTCGTCTCCATCGTCTCAATCAAAAGTTCCAAGCTTCGACAGAAGGACAAGACGGGAGTTGATCGAACAATGACAGCCCGGTACCTGAATAACGGTACCTGAATAACTGGCACCTGAATAACTGGCACTGTGGGGCTGTCACGTGGATCCAGTATTAGATAGATCTCCTTAGCTTTTATATAGAGCCACCCTATATAGGCTATAACATAGGAGAGGCTATGCGCTAAATCTGGAGCTACGTTCTTTGGCACCTGCCAGCTTATAAGTGCAGCCCCGGCTATGCGCCCCCCTTTCCCCCTTTTTTTTTTTTTTTTTTTCCGCAGTCCTTGATAGTTCCTTATATTTAAACAGCCCATTATTAAAATTCTCAACTGTTCAGTACTTTTCCGTATCCAATGGCTAAGCAAAAGGGGATGCAAATGTAATAACGTAGCGGCATAAAAGGGAAAAAAACGGGGAACGCTGGGGGCGTAGCAACGGCGCTGCTTAGGACGGCGCTACTTAGGACGGCGCTGCTTAAAACGGCGCTGCTTAGGACGGCGCTGCTTAAGACGGCACTGCTTGGAACGGCACTGCTTGGGATTGGCATATAATATAATGTTAGCTACCAGCTGACGCCGGCTCCGCGCTTCGCGCGGAAACCTTTAAGGGAATTGCTTTTTGCTGCTTATTTAAATTGGGCTAGGTAAATATTATATTACGTAATCTGCCCGGGAATCGTATCTTTGCCCGAAAAGTAATATATTACATAATCAGCTTTAACTTAAACCTTTTATCGATAAGGACCGGAATAATACTGGCAGGAAAGGGGCTGGCTTTGCCAGCCCCTTTCCTGCCAGGCTAGGCCCCTTCTAACAAAGCAAAGCCGGTTCCAGCAAAGCAGGCCCGTTACAGCAAAGCCCCTTCCAGCAAAGCCTATTCTTTCCAGCCGGGCCCGTTCTACCTAAGCCGGGCCCGTTCCAGCAAAGCCCGTTCCACCTAAGCCGGGCCCGTTCCAGCAAAGCCCCTTCCAACAAAGCCCCTTCCAGCAAAGCCCCTTCCAGCTAAGCCGGGCCCCTTCCAGCAAAGCAGGCCCGTTGCAGCAAAGCAGGCCCCTTCCAGCAAAGTAGGCCCGTTGCAGCAAAGCAGGCCCGTTACAGCAAAGCCAGGCCCGTTACAGCAAAGCCAGGCCCGTTCCACCTAAGCCGGGCCCGTTCCAACAAAGCCAGGCCCCTTCTAGCAAAGCAGGCCCCTTCTAGCTAAGCCGGGCCCCTTCCAACAAAGCAGGCCCGTTGCAACAAAATAGGCCCGTTGCAACAAAGCAGGCCCGTTGCAACAAAGCAGGCCCGTTGCAACAAAACAGGCCCGTTATAACAAAACAGGCCCGTTGCAACAAAGCAGGTCCGTTCCAGCTAAGCTAGTATTGTTTTAGCTTATCGATAAGAAAAGGCCCGTTATCCGTACGGATTTAGTCGCAACGCTAGGTGTACGGATCAGGATATCGCGCGGCATTTAATCGTATACGACGATTATAAAGTAAAAACGTTTATAATTTCGGTTAAATTCTAAAATGTAAAAGGCATAAACTTTCGGAATTAAATGCATTCGAAAAGACCTTATCGTTGTTGCGTAGCGACGTTGCGAATGCGAAAGTCTGGGGTAATTTCTTGGGCTTTAATTGGTTGGGGAAAGGTGGCTATGGCTTAATGAAATTTAGAAGTGTTAGATCAGCAAAAACGAAGATATTTCCATACAAAATCGTGCTTACAAAGCGATTGCGAACATATGCGTACATAAGGGAGGGGGTTCCAAGGTTATGGCTGTATGTATAAATGTACTGGCAGGTGCCAGATGACTTAGCTCCAGATTTAGCGCATAGCCTCTCTTCCGTCATAGCCTATATAGGGTGGCTCTTTAGCTTAGCTTCACTCACTTAGCAGAATACAACTTCATTCCCCCCTTCATTCCGGATCCCTACAGTGATCCGACAGCACCTGCACTGTGAGGCCAAATGAGGTCATTATACATACAGGGACCCTTTAGCGGAAGCTAGGCTACGCTAGTCCTAAACTGCCCTAGCTTTGCCACTTGAATTTTTCCTACTCTTCCAAAATTTTGGATTTCGTAGAGCTGCAGAAGCTTGAACTAGAAGGTTCAGCCAGATGCGAACCGACCAAGGCAATATAAAACGCCTACGAAGTAGGTACTGCCCTGGTCCTCGATGTTGAAGATGCGGTCGTTCGTTTCTTCGGGCCCAATATGCCCGTCGTGTCTGTTTACCGCAGCCACCCGGGTCGCATTCCAGAATGCGCGGCAGTCCTTCGCAGCCCAGAGACATTACAACTCGATGTCCCGAGGAAGAAGCAACCCCTCCCAGCGCTCCTCGCGCCCCTCACGCATGGTGCTTTCCGACCGAGTCGCGCAATCCCCGAGAGGGGCAGGCCGGGACCGCGATGACAAGGGACCGCGGAATCGGTCGGCCGGCCCGTTTGGGGGGATGAACCAGACGTCTGTGCCGTTCGACTTACGAGAGTTGCGAGATAAAGGAGGAAGTCCAGGCTCGCGCTCCGATTATAGAGATAGAGATGGCCGAGATGGCCGAGATAGGCGGGGCAAGCCAGACGAGAGGAGGACCAAAGCTATGAAGATGCAAAGCTCACTCGCGTCAATATCATATGGACATAGGAATCGGACGAAAGAGTCCATCAGCGAAGTGGAGTCGTTTGACCAATTCGACCTGTTACCCCCCCTAAGAGAAGCGGTTTCGGGCGAGGTCCTCAAGGGCATGGTGGACATAAAGCCTACGCCTATCCAGAGACTAGCCATCCCGATTTTGCTCGGGCAGAATACAGGTCGTAGATCCCGACAGCGAGATACATCCGGTAGACAGGAATACATGCTAGCAGCCGAGACGGGCTCTGGCAAGACCCTCTCCTATTTATTACCCCTCGTGAACGCCCTCAAGAAAGAGGAGGCGACCGATCCCACCATCGCAGAATACAACGAGTACTTCACGAAACAGATGGAGGCTATGAAGGCGCCCGACTACACAGGACCCCGCGAGTTCGACCCCCATCCGACTATGGCACGACCCAGGGTTATCATCCTGGTACCGACGGCAGAACTGGTCGACCAAGTGGGCATTGTTACCAAGGCTCTCTCGCACGCTGTCAAGTTCAAGTCGGGCCGCTTCTCGGCCAACGTGTCTGCGAGGGTCATCAGGAGGGACATGTATTCTCCCGGTGGTATCGACCTGGTAGTCTCGACCCCTCACCTGCTGGCGTCTATGGCAGAGTCAGATCCCTACATCCTGTCGCGGGTGACCCATTTGGTTATCGATGAGGTCGACTCGTTATTTGACCGTAGCTTCGCGCCTGTCACGACATCTATCCTGGACCGTGCGTTGCCTACCATAAAGCAGCTGGTTCTCTGCTCGGCGACGATTCCCAAATGGCTCGACAACTATGTCGCAAGGCAGTTTCCCGACATGGTCCGGCTAACGACGCCGAACCTCCACTCCATTCCCCGTCGCGTACAACTGGGCGTTATCGATGTCACCAAGGATCCGTACCGGAACAATAAGGACCTTGCCTGCGCCGATGCCATCTGGTCGATTGGCAAAGATGCAGCAAGTCACGAGGGTACGGTCCCGGGGGTGATCGATGTCAAGCGCATCATGGTGTTCGTCAACGAGCGGGAGAAGACGACGGAAGTGGCGCAGTACCTGGTCTCGCAAGGCATCGATGCCGTTGCTCTCCACCGAGACACGCCTGAGCAGCGTCAGTCCGAGATGCTTCGAACCTTCACCATGAACGAGCCGATGCGGGTAGCCGCTGACCCAGCAACCATCACGGACGAACCAGCCACTGCATCCGGCATCAAGGGTAGAAAGCTGCCTAACACCAAAGTCCTTGTGGCGACGGACCTGGCTTCGAGGGGTATTGACACCCTCGCGGTTCGCCATGTTATCTTATACGATTGTCCCCATACTACCATCGATTTCATCCACCGGCTGGGCCGAGCGGGCCGCATGCGTAGGAGAGGCAGAGGCATCGTACTCGTCGGCAAGGAGGACCGGCGGGATATCGTTGCTGAGGTCAGAGAGAGCATGCACATGGGTATGGCTCTGATTTAAGAGAACCGAGAACTGAGAACCTATCTGCATAGCTCTGACGGGGATCTGATCATTTGGAAATTAGAGGGATGTACCATAGTTGTGTTCAAGACCACTGTACATTTATATATCCTGCGTATCGCTCGACTAAGACTTTGGGTCGAATTGTACAATGTCAGCAATGAGAACGCTGCCCTCTTCTCTAATCAAGTACCATTTTCTATAGGCAGTAGGTACTATGTATGAGGCTCCTATGTATGTATAACTAAGACCTTAGATCAAGAAGCTACGGTGGGTGGGCAGTCACAAGTTCACAACTTATAGTATCCTTGTATGTAGTTACATACATAACTACATATGGTTAGGCACCCTGCATTGAGCCAATCAGGAAAGACCCGCTTCTCTAAACACGCTCAACGCGTCGGACCCTCATCGTGTCTCCCACCTTTTCATCCCTCCTCCCTCCTACCCTCAGCTTTTCTAATGATAATAATATTCTCATAACTACAACAGGCGAAAATTATGCTGACTGGAATCCGGTAACCGCCACTACTCAACTACAGTGTTCCAACCACCAAAAGCCAATACAAGTTACTACCGTCAAGCAATTCCCCTCTACCGCTATCTATTGCTGTGATGCCGCGACCTGCTCGAACAAAAGTCGTGTCACGGCGAACCGCGCCTGCCACCAAACCGGCCAGCCCACCACCCGCGCCCGCGCCTGCGCCTGCGCCTATCGACCCTAGTAGTAGCGATATCTACGATGTTAGTGATCGTGAGAAAGAAAAATCTGCGTTACGACGCCAGTCAATGCGAACCGCCAGCCGTTCCAGCAACCCGAACCAAACGAAGGCGCTAGAGGCCGCGCGCCAGAAACGCGACTCGGCCATGCATCGGCTCGAGAACATGACATCCACAACCACGACTGGCGACGACGCAGACGCGAACGCGAACAACTCTTCGGCGGACGACCATTCAGACGCATCGGTCGAGCTGGGACGGAGGATCTCTGCGACGCCGCAGCATGGACGGTTGACTAACCTGTCGGGCCTGGACCTGGACGACGATATGTTCGCCGACCTGAACACGACTCTCGACACGGTTGGACCGGCAAGTGCGCAGCGATCCAACGAGACATCCACCCTCTCTACCAGCCATTTCAGGCGGCGGCCACGAGCTGGGAGCTTCCTGAGCAGAGACGATGGTCCTCTCAGGCCAAGCAGCCGTGCTGGACCCAACACCCCTGGAATAAGCTCCACCTTCAACATCGGCGTCTTCAAGCGGAGGGCGCGCGAACCGAGTATTCTGGGCACTGCGCAGAAACAGCGCCCGCAGAGACCTGAGCCTGAAGAGGAACTTGAGTCCTCGGAAGAAGAGGAGGAAGAGGCAGCGGGAGAGGACGGGTTCGCGCCCGAGGCCGAGTCTACTCCCTTCAAGCATTCTAAGAGACGCTCTGGGGCGGCGGTGGCGGCGGAACCTCAAGAGGCACCGGCGGAAACGTCCTCAGATGCCAATGCCAATCCACGCAAAAGAAAATCAGATGAGGGCCATGCACAGCGTCTCAGGTCGTCACCCCATTCCAGTAGACAGAGTGGTGGTCCTATCGAATCCATAGAGCAAAGCGATTCGGAACTCTCGGAACTTGCATCGCGAGAGCCTTCGTTGCCACCACTTGCTCGCGACCAAGTAATCCCAACTACGCCTGTTAGGCAGGAGGATGACGAAGAGGTACTCGCTCCACCCCTCAGCAGCGACTCGTCGGAAGATGGGCAGGAGATCTGGCCCCCGCTGCAATCCCTAGCGAAGGGGCGCCACAGACGCGCCGCCTCGGCACTGCGCAGGACCCCCGTCCCCAACGACAGCACCTCGGACATGTCCTCGCCGCCCTCCCTCACCTACTCGCCCAACTACCCCGAAACGTCCCCCCCGCCGACAACAAAACAGACCACCAGGAAGATCAACCGGCGGAAGGCGGCAGCCGTCGCAGCGCCCCCCAAGCCGGCGCCGAAGATCACGACGGCGGACCTGGCGGGCATGCTTCCGAGGAGAAGGCGACGGCCGCAGCGCCATGCGGCCGGGGACGGGGATCCTTTCGGGCCCGACGACTCGGATGCCGAGGTGGACGCGTCCGGCCTCGCTAACGACGAGGACGAGCTGTACCACCTCGATGTGCGCGCCCGGCGGCGCCCGGCGGCCGGATCTGCGTCTCGTAGCGGCGGCGCCGACGCCACCAACAACCGTGGGCGGCGGGCTGCCAGCAAGCAAGCACCAGCCGCCACCACCACCGCATCTAGCGGCAGCAAGACGAAAGCTGCGGGCGCTACGAGGCGGAGAAGGACGTACGGCCGGTCGTCAGACAAGGAGAACCAGAACGACGAGGAGGAGGAGGGGGGCGGGGATGAGAGTCTCGAGCCGGATGGTGATGGTGACGCGGACCTAGATATAGACGACAGCCAGGCGCTGGTGGCGAGGGTCGGCACCGAGCTCAAAGATGCCAAGCGCAAGTTCCAGGAGGTGGACAAGTGGGCGCTAGAGTACGAGGAGATGACGCAGAGCAGCTCCCCGCGCGGAGCGAGGTGATTGTGGTTGATGGATGGATAGATGGGTGGCTCGTTTCTTGATGATGAAGCAGCGTGTGGCTGTCCGTCGACGCGTGGGTTGCGAGCTCAGTTTCTATAAGAGGGTGTGGGGGGACATGACAGGGGAAAGGAAGACCAAGGGGTTGCGCAACTATGAAGAAAGAACAATACAACTCACTTGACGCTGTGCCTATGTCTCAGCTCCTTACCTAAGTTAGCATAGCAATCACTTACTACAAATCGGGGGGCGTGCGGAGTATTGCGTTGGGCAAATGGGATGAACGCATACTGCTTCAGGAAAAACACAAACACAGCTTGCTCTTTTGCGGTTGTGATCAGTACAATCGATGCTATGTAATCACTACAAAGATCAAAGCTGGCGTCAATGGTGTCTCGGACTTTAATCTTCGAGGTACCTAGTAGATATCTATATGCCTTCTCCCTGCCTGTAGGTAGGTAGTAGCTTTGTTACGCCACCATTAACACCGCGCTCAAGGTTTAGATACCGGAGCAAACTCCCCTGTTTCCCCGCCCTTTGCACTATTCCCTGTCTTTCTTTCTTTCTCTCCTAAGCGGAAGAAGGCGCCGACTTCGAAGACGAGGAGGGTTCCAGATCCTTGAACTCCTTCGTGATGTTCGTAATGGCCACCTCGACGGGCAGCCGCTCCATGCTGCTCGCGCCGTAGAAGCCGTGCAGGCCCTCGACGCGGTCGATGACGTAGCGGGCGTCCTCGGGCGTGGCGATGGGCCCGCCGTGGCACAGGAGGAGGATGTCGGGGCGGACGGCGACGGCCGCGTCGCGGATGGCGCGGATGCGGGCGACGCTCTCGTCGAGGCCGGGGCCGGAGCGGGCGCCGACGGCCCCGGACGTCGTGAGGCCCATGTGGGCGACGAGCAGGTCGGCGCCGGCCTCGGCCATGTCGCGGGCCTGGTCGGGGTCGAAGACGTACGGGGTGGTGAGCAGGCCGAGGGCGCGGGCCTCGCGCACGAGCCGCACCTCGTTGTCGCGGTACCCCATGCCCGTCTCCTCGAGGTGCTGCCGGAACTGCCCGTCGATCAGGCCGACCGTGGGGAAGTTCTGCACCCCGGCGAAGCCCAGGTCCGCGAGCTGCCGCAGGAACCGCGGCAGCTCGCGGAACGGGTCGCTGGCGCACACCCCCGCCAGCACGGGCGTCCGCCGCACCACCGGCAGCACCTCCGCCGCCATCTCCACCACCACGTCGTTGGCGCTGCCGTACGGCATCAGCCCCGCGAGCGAGCCCCGCCCCGCCATCCGGTACCGCCCGCTGTTGTACACGATGATCAGGTCGCCGCCGCCTTCCTCGACGAACTTGGCCGAGAGGCCGATGCCTGTGGCGAGGGGGGGACGAAAAGGTTAAACAAGAAGTGTTTGGTAGGGAGTTCTCGGCACCGAGCTGTGTTTGTGATAGAAAGTAATAAAAGAAAAGGGGTATCTAGGGAGGCTGGCTTGCTGGTTGAGCCGTGTAGACAGACAAGACACTCGTCTCTTTTTGCTTCTTCTGCCTTTCCCCTCCGGCATTCCTGTGTAGTAGTAATAGGTAGTAATAGTAATTGTTGCGTACTAACCTGCTCCGGCGCCGACGATGATCTTTCCCTTAGCGAGGGAAGCCCGCAGTGCCTCGAGGGCTTCTTCGCGGTTGCTCGGTCGTCCCATGCTGAAACTCTTTCCGTCCGTCCTTCGTTATTTCTTTCCCTTTCTTCCTATGCGTTCTTCGGTCTCCTCTTCGAGGGCCAGTCAAGTTTTTTTTCTTTGGGAGGTTGGACGGTCTCTCGCTCGCTCGCTCGGTCACTTGCTCAGTCCGGAGTACCGAGCTATTAGTAACAACAGTCGATAAAGATGTATTGGGATTTTCGTCCGATTACGTAGATGGCTAGATGGGAAAAGGGTGTTTCACTGCAGCTGCCCCGGGGGATCTAGAAGCTTGGAAAGCCCGCATTAGAGCGCTATGTATTAAGTCATAGGTGCCACTCAAAAACCAACCCCTCGCCACGTCACAAATTTCTGCATTTATATTTATCGATCGATCTATCTAGCTAGCTATCTCATCTCGTCTTCCCAACGTAGAAAGAAGGAATACTGGAACAAAAAAAAGTTTCAAAAAAGATATCGGTTCTCCACATCCTCAAAGTCAAGAAGGATGAGGGAGGCAGAATGACGACCTCTGAGAACACGACGATTGCACTGATAGGAACATGTGACACGAAGCTGCAGGAGCTGCTCCGCCTGAAAGAGCTTATCCTCGAAGCGGGAGCTTCGTCAGTCATCCTGATCGATGCCGGCTCGTATCCCGTGCAACATGAAGGCATTGACGTGGGCCGGGGCCAGGGCCAGGACCAGGGCCAGGGCGAGACCCCCGGCTACGTCTACGTCACGGAGGGCGAGGAGGCGGAGCTCGCGTCGGCAGACCGGAGCGGGTGCCTCCGGATCATGACGGAGTGCGCCAAGCGGTGCGTGCGGTCGCTGCACCGGGACGGGCGGATCCAGGGCGCCATCTCGGCCGGCGGCAGCGGGGGAACGTCGCTGGCGGCCCCCGTGATGCGCGAGGCGCTGCCGATCGGGTTCCCGAAGCTAATCGTCTCCACCATCGCCAGCGGCGACACGGGCCCGCTGGTCGGCGAGTCGGACGTCACCATGATGTACTCGGTCGTGGACATCGCCGGATCCAACGCGCTGCTCGACCGGATCTTCTCCAACGCGGCCGGGGCGATCGCCGGCATGGCGCATGCGTGGGCCTCTTCCTCCTCCGCATCCCCGAGGAGTAAGGCGGGCTCGAAGAAGAAGAAGATGGCGGTCGGCATCACGATGTTCGGAGTGACCACCCCATGCGTCAACCAGGTGCGGGAGCTCCTCGAGTCGAGGTACGATTGCGAGTGCTTCGTCTTCCACGCGACGGGGCATGGCGGGCGGGCCCTGGAACGGCTGGTCGAGGACGGCCAGCTCGACGTGGTCCTCGATCTTACGACTACGGAGGTCTGCGACCATCTCATGGGAGGTAATATGAGCGCCGGCGCGACAAGACTCGAAGCTGCGCCAAAGGCCGGCATACCCTATATAGTCTCGCTTGGTGCTATAGATAGTAAGTGGTCGTGTCTTCAAGTCCGATTTCGAAATCATGAATCACCTCAAACAGCTCGCTCGAATCGTATATATCTTTCATTCAAGTCTAATGCCAAGCCGTCCGACCCTCTTGATGCTTGCGACCTTTCTACTAACTGTGGCCGTACCAGTGGTGAACTTTGGTCCACGGGCTACCGTGCCAGAGAAATATCATAAGAGGTTGTTGTATGAGCACAACAGCATGGTGACTCGTAGGCCACCCTTAAGATCATCATTACCCATGACCCTTTTGTGATGTGTCTCGGAGATACCATCCCTTGTTGAATAGAGGTTTACCTTCGTATACTACAACAAGAGCTCCAAAATTCATCGCCAATCGCCCAGCGACTGACCCAAGTAAAAATTCTAGTAATGCGGACGACAGCTGAAGAATGCAAGTCGGTCGGCGAGTTCATTGCTGACAAGCTGAGGCGATTTGCCCGAGATCAAGAAAAGATCAAAGTACTATTGCCTAAAGGCGGCGTTAGTATCATCGCAACGCCCGGTGCGCCTTTCGCAGATGCGGAAGCGGATGAGGCGGCCTTTGAAGCTATAAGAACCGGCCTTCGAGGGACGGGCATCGAAGTGATCGAGCGACGCGAGGCGATCAACGACGAAAACTTCGCCAAGGAAGCGACCAACACACTTGCCGCTATACTTTCCACCTAATACCCGTTGCTCATTCGGCTTTCTATTAGGCTTGAGTGCGGCGTCTAGTCCGTTGTGGCACTTCAGTTGGCAGATTGGCTTTCTTGGCTTCCAGATGATGGGATTTATGGTTTTCATTTACTCGTCTCGTCTCTGCCTCTCGCGCGACACTTCTTCGTCTTCCTCCCCTTTTCACCATCTAGTAATTTGTATGCGCACAGCGTCAGCAGTTGTCGGCAGTCACCGAGGATCTCCGGGAGTCATCGGGAGTCACCGAGAGGCATCGGAGAGGCATCGGAGAGGCATGCGGTCGGTCAATTGGAGTAAGACATACTATCTCCGTCATTCCCGGTCGTAAAGTTCGTCAGAAGAGTTGTGACCTGCCTGTACGAAGATAGCTGCTGGTGGCTTGCCAAAGAATATCCCCGGGATACCAAAATCCTGTCTTTGATCCCCGAAGCTCAGCTCTGAACCCCTTGTTGTTGCTGCCGAGGGCCAGAGCTAACCAGTATACCTAGGTATGGAGGCTGTTGTGGGTTTGATCATTCTGCTTCCTGCATACATCAACAAGTTACATCAACAAGTTACATCAACAAGTTACATCAACAAGTATGGATTGCACCTACTGTGCCTACCTCAGCCTAGGTATGTAGGTAGGTACACCAATCGCTGCGCTGGTATAGGTACGGGACGCCGTCCGCATAGCGTGAACCTCCCATTGGTCAAGGCAAGACCAGTTGACAGCCCAGGCATAAGGTGCCTACCAATTACAATGGATTGCATGCCACAGGCTATACATACCACTGGGCACATACCACCGGGCACATACCACTGGGCACATCACTTCGTCTATATCCCATGCCCGCGCCCGCGCCCGCGCCCGCACAAAACCCCCCAAACCCCCGGTGGACGCGATGGACGCATGCGTGGGTATAGAGGCTCCCCATAGTGGAGATTGAAACCTCCCAGGCTTCATGCCTCATGCTGCTTAATTAACGATTAGTCAATTGGTCCGCCTTCGGGTAGGCACTCCCTGGCACTCCCTGGCACTCCCTGCTCTTGATAAGGTGGGAATGGAAGCGCAAGCCGCTTTTCGCTGGCCGTTGCTCGCCCGTTGAAGCCGCTCCTCCCGAAACGCTGCAAGTCCAGAGTCCGTCTGCCATTTGTCATCTGTCATCTGTCGTATCCATCACATGTGTTATAACTTATTAGGCAACTGGGTGATTGATTGCATAGCCAAAGCTAGACAAAAGCTGTTGAGGTCGTTTCCGAGATCGCTGAGGTCGCCTGCATTAAGCTCCACGCCCTATGCAGGATATTTCCCACTCCCCGTTGTTGCTGCTTCCAACGTTGTTACCTATCATTGTCAGTGCTGGGCATCCAGGCTTCCGGGCATCCAGTCATCCAGACATCCAGACATCCAGAGACCCGGGCATTTTGACCACATAGTAAGAAGGCGTGCCATATCGCATCGCAGCGCGGCGCATCCGCATAGCAGCACGGCGCATCGCATCGCATCGCATCGCATTGCATAGAATCGCGTGGTGGCACTGGTGGCATGTTGCACAGTAGGACCCTGAAAAATTAACCCCAGCCTAAAAAAAGCACCGAGGGTCCATCCACGGGGTCCTGGGTCCTGGGTCCTGGGTCCCATCTGAACTTGTCGCAGCCAGTCCCAGGGGCACCTGTTTTTGTGAAGGGGAAGAGGGAGAAAAAGCGAGAGAGAGAGCAAGAAAGACCGTAAAAAAGCATTCTCGAAGTGTATCCACACCTCGTCTGGACTACCATCGGATGAGTTGTTAAAGAGTCCGGATTCATCTTTGATCAGACATCAGGAGACTTCGAGGTTGAGACCTGAGACCTTGTGAGCTCTGGGATTTCTTGGGTCTGCCGATCTGCGAAACACTGTAGCCTACATTTGCCACAATCACACGATGCACTCTACATACCTCCTCCTCCTTAGGCAACTAAGCACCTAAGCACCTAAGCTTTCAAGCATCCAGACATCCAAGCATCAAGCGTCGTTCCTGCTCCGTCCGCGGGGTTTAAGGTTGCTACATAATTAGCAGCCAGCAGCAGTCAGCAGCAGCCAGCAGTAGCAGCGTTATTAGGCAGGGCCTTGACTCGCCCGGAGCGTGCCTAGTGGCCGGGCGGGAGCCTCTGAAAATTTAAGTTTTACGATTCCACCCAGCCTGCCTCAAGTCAAAATGATCTGTCTCGTGTAAAGTACTTACATCTACATGATCAGCCCCTCCTTGCGGTACTTATTCGGTGGAACCTGTGCAACAGTAGCCAGAATCACTTGAACATACGAGGTTGCTTCTACCCTAACCCGTCCATCATCTGCGCTAGAGGAAACCCCTAGGAAAACTCCTAAGTTACCCCCCTAATAATCACAATAAACTCAATAATAAGGCCTGACAGTCTGTCTACTATTATATTCCTATCGTACATACATATTAAGAGAAGCAGAAAGTACAGCCCAAGGTCAAACGCAGGGTCAAACGCAAGGTCAGACATTGCTTTGGTTTTTGTAAGGGTAGGAAACTCACTGTCACCCCTCCTCATCCCCCCTCCGTACATGTAATCTGTAATCCCTAATCCCCAATCCCAATCCCAATCCCCTTATCCCTTATCCCTTATCCAAATCGGCCGACTCACCAATACAGACTCACTAATACATAATCCCATAGCCTGAACAAGTCTGGGCTGCCGCGTATGCCCCACACCGGCACCCAAGGTTTCTCCGTGGTCGTACGATGGACACCAGTTCAGACGAGGAAGTCGACTTGCGCATCGAGTCACTTCTTCAGGAGCGCCGGAAGCTGACGGCAGAGCTAGTGACCAGCCCGTACGATCTGATCACCTACCTCGAACGGGCTGTGGTGCATAGCAACTTGAGTTATCCCGACTTGGCTGCCGGTGATGCTTATAGGGCTTTGCTCCTGACCGATGAGGTCCGCGATGACAGCTTCGAGTATCACGCCCAGGCTCTCGAGGTGCTCCAGCAGCACTTCGAAGGCCCCTTTCCAGAGGTACTCGATCATGGTACCTTAGCTTCAAGTCAGCTTCGTCCCATTGAAGGGACCGAACCTAAAGACATCTCTAACTTTGCCTTACTCGCGTCTATCAGATGCTATCAGATCCTGTCCTTGAGCCTTCTCTTGTGCGGCAGTCTGAAGAGCGCGAGGAGATTCTGTGACCGCGGCCTTGCTATAGTGCCAGACAATCAGGATCTCCTGGAGACGAGTGGCTATATCACCACTGTTGCGGAGCGGAGGGTGCGGAGGTCCATATCTAGCGTGAACGATCTCCCGGATGTGGGCATGGTGCGGCGGGAGGTGTATCCCTGGAATGTCCACGAACCTGACCGTTTCTCCGATGAGTCGCTCGAGTTTCTAAATAACGAGTTGGCCAAGATGGCACCCAAGTGTGTTGTGCAAGTAGCGAATCTCCCCATCTTGCTCGACGGTGCTAGCCCTACAGACAACTACAACATCATCCCGACTTGCAACCAGTTGGGGCTCTTTGCCAAAGAGGACATTGCCCCGGGTGAGGTCGTTCTTGAAGAATATTCACTCGTAACAGCCAATAATCGTCTCAAGGAACCGGTTTGCGATGCTTGCAGCGGCGAGCTACCAGCCTTGGGGAGTGATTCCACCGCCGTTAACTGCCCCGAATGTTACGATACCGTGTTCTGCGACCAAAACTGCTTCGATCGGGCGCAGGCTCTCTACCACCCAGCGGTCTGCGAGAAAGACGTCGACTCGATTTCGAAGGATCCAGAAGCTAGAAATGCCGACGACGCCCTACATCTCCTGCTGCTATCCCGCGTTCTCGCCATGGCAGCACACCAAGAAATCCACCCTCTTCAAGTCAGCCAAATCAAATATATATGGGGTGACTTCGTCGCTTCCAGAATTAACGAGATCGACCTATCACCCAAAGCGGGCCCGCCCCCTGAATGGACCCTTCCATTCTCCTTCGAATACAACATCGAAACGCCCTTCCACATACTCGAGAAGATGGACATTGACATCTACGCAGCCATCTCCCACTACGATGTCTGGGTATTCAACACCCTTTACAGCAAGTTTCGCGGGACCGCTTCTGCACGCAAGAACCCAGGAGATGGACGACCTGATGTAGCTGCAGTACACCCGTTCTGGTGTTTGGCTAATCATGATTGTGATCCGAATGTAACCTGGGAGTGGGGGGGACGGATGGTACTATGGGCTAGGGAGAAACGGATCGTTGACAATGCACCCGGCGGCATAAAGAAGGGAGAGGAAATCCTGAACCACTATTGTGACATCGAATTACCTGTGCAGCAACGACGAGAATGGGCGAGCGGGAGTTTGGGCGGATGGTGCATGTGCGCCCGGTGTCGGAAAGAGGCGGCTGCCTCTGGCTCTGCTGGGTGACTAGGAGGCGATGGTCACCAGCCAGCTACAAGAAGAAGAAAAAAAGAAACGGGATAATGCGGCGACGGGCCCGGTTCTCTCACGATTATACACGTGTCGTGTCTGCCGACCTGGAAGGATCCCGTTACTTCGGCCCGCAGCTTCTTGCATAGCGAGGCATTATCGTAAGCTCTATTTTGATGCGGTCATTTCACTCATGGCAGATCACGAACGCAGATTTAACGTTGCGCCACCACCTAATACCACCCATCACCCGGTTGTGATCGACATACACATCCTCACGAGAACCCCTACACGCCGACAACGCTTACGATATGCTGAAATTAAGTACTGAAGTCTACGAAGCCGATGTGACGGGATTCAAGTTACGCCTCTTTCTTCGACAATTCCCTTGCTTTCCTTGCGCACACGAGTTCCAAAAAATACCTTCTCTTCAACGTCCCCTTATCCCCTCCCAATCTCCCAACCAACAACCAACAACCAACCAAGCAGTTAGATAATTGTCGAAGCGAGGAAATACACTTTGAAGCTATACAAGAAAGTTAGGCGTCTTTATCCAACATATAGAAACATTCCGGAACGAAAGATATCATATAAATCATTACATCAACGTCTTGATCCTCGAAGTCGCTTACATCGTGCTCACCTGTCTGCCGAGCTGTTATCGAAGGCCCCGCTGTGCTGTTCGAGATTGCAGTGACTTCGGGTCAGCTTGCTATGCCTCAGCGCCGCCCCACGCACTCAGGTAGGTAAGTAGTGATGAGTCAACCTGGGCGTCTATGATACCAGGGCCTTGCCGTGCCATAGCCATCTCCTGGACAGACACCCGTCTTCGGAATGTTACCGACACATGTGTGTTGCTGATAAGATAGGCCCAACGAAGCTCGAGGCCAGCGTCTCTATCCCCGTTTTCTCCCTCCCCTTACCGGAGACGAATGGTCGAAGCTCTGGTCTGATCTAAGCTTTGCCCAGCCCCTTTCTTAGGTCCGAGCTATCAAAAGGGTGATTGTGCAACTATTTCCTTTTGTTCCCAACTCGCTACTTCATATCACTCATCCCGGGTTGTCCGGGGCCTAGTAATGCTGCCAGGCCCCAAGTCGTTAACAGCAGTTCCGTCGGCAACCGCCGATCATGGCTACCCAAGCTATGATCTAAATTGTAGATGTCAAAGAAATGACAGCCATGTCCGAGACAAGATGCATTCACATCTTCTCAACAAGCGCCTCCTTCATTCTAGACGTATGGTATGGTATAGTCCGAACGTACATTGGGGCCAGCGATACTCCCCCGTTCCCGGGGATAGAGTATCTCTTCCATGCGATGGCTGCAGCCACTGCTGGATAGACATGATCAATAGTTAGGTGTCGCTATGAAATATCAAGTTTCTATCTAACCGGCGACAGATACGTCCTTCTCTATAAGCCAGGGCACCTCACTCAGCCGGGTAGGAAGATCCAAACTCGAACCGAGATCGCCTCTGATGTCCCCGTGCTGTGGGTAATTTACTCAAGTATTTACCCTTCGGACAAACTATACCTACATGTGTAGTGGGTATACCCCCTAATGTTCACCATGGAAGTTTTGTTTATACAAAGATTAGTTGGCGGGGAAACATAAGGGGGGGATATGAATAAGACCGCGATGATTAGGAGGTGTAGAGATTCATTAAAAGGTGATATCTACTACACAATTCCTCTCCTTAATACTTAGTTTCACTTCGCCTCACTTTACCTCAGGATTTAGAACATCGTAGATCCACACGAAATCCGTAGCACTAGTTGGTCTACATACTTACTGTATACATCAAGTGTGGGAAGTCAGTCACCATGTGCCATACAGCGAAAGGGTGGGGGGGGTTATAATACGACGCCGGCTGGGCAGATACCTCACACAGGCTGAAGTTAATCGCACAGGGTAAGGGTCTCAGAAGCTGCTTTTACAGCCAGGCTTCCCTTGACTACTAGATAATCTTTACACACAATGGAGCTATAAGAAACATCGGTAGCTGGTAAGACCTGTTGACTAAATGAATACCCCCCCCTGTTTAAAGCAGAAATGTTATCCGGCATGGCATGAGCGTGGCAGTCAGCTGTACGTAGTTGTATGTAGTATGTAACTACATACCTAGGTATGTATGAATAGAAGCCGGGCTGCCGGGGCTCTTGGTTCCCGCAGTTTAGTGCAACATAGGTAGGTAGGTGCCCCACACGAGCTCCCCTACCAGTGGAACACTGAAAGTTGCCCCTCCTTCGTTACCAGTTACAACCAACATGAAAAGCTTCCACGTCCTGCCTGGCTTTTACCCCCATCCCCCACCAGGACAACCAACTCTCAATACCAGGTACCTTCGGTCTTATTCCTACCAGAGCATATAAACCTAGCTGGCTTAGCACATTAAGCCAACCAACCAACTGCCACTTGAAAGGAGCAACTAGAGTAGCGACGAACAAACCACCAACCAATCATTCCACCATTCCACCATGACAGCAACAAGCCGTCAGCCGGCACCACCACCGCCGCCGCACCACACCCCACCACCTATGACGGCGGGGGTGGTGCCAGGGGCAGGAGCAGGGGCGGCAGGGGCGGCGTTCCCAACGGAGGCGGACCTGGCGCGGGCGACGCGGACGCACCGGCAGGGCCCGTTCGCGATCGCGAGCCGGAAGCTGCCGATCTCCAAGGCGGGGCCGATCGCGGCGCTGGAGGCGGACCTGGGGATCCCGGTGCCGGAGATGATCTTCGGCGACAACCTGCTGGCGGTGTCGCACGCGCCGAGCGGGTGGGCCATCGCGTTCCGGGCGCGCGACGCCCTCGACGGCGTCGACAAGACCGGCCTGCCCGAGGGCGGGCTGCTGCAGGTCGCGCACGCAAGGTCGTGGGCCGCGAGCCGCGAGCGCGCCGGCGACACCCGCGATATCATGGAGGTCGTGCGCCCGTTCGACTGGAGCTATAGTACCGCGTATCGGGGTACCGTGACGGTGCCGGGATCGTCGGGGACGGGGACAGGGACGGGGACGGGGACGAGGTCGCAGCATGGTCCTGGTGATGGCACGGCTACAGATACAGTTACGACGACGACAGGCAGCGGGGCACAACAGCAAGGAGAGGAGAGGGAAGAGAGCAAGGAGGAACAGGGACGGCCGAATCACCACCAGAACCAAAACCACCACCAGCAGGAGGAGGACAGCAGCAGCAGCAGCAGCAGCAGCAGCAGGGACCTCCGGTTCCGGCCGACGACGAAGGCGATCCCGCTGGAGCTGCTGAAGCGGCGGGACCCGATCCTGTTCTTCGACGAGGTGGTGCTGTACGAGAGCGAGCTGGACGACAACGGCGTGTCGGTGCTGAGCGCCAAGGTGCGCGTGCACGAGCGCCGCCTGCTGCTGCTGTGCCGCCTCTTCCTGCGCGTCGACGGCGTCGTCGTCCGCGTCCGCGACGCCCGCGTCTACGTCGACTTCGACGCCGAGGAGGTCACGCGCGAGTACACCGCCCGCGAGGCCGCCTTCGAGGATGCGAGGAGGGTATGTTGTTGTTGGTTGTTGGTGGTTGTGTTGTGTTGTTTGTTTGTTCGTGTGTGTTATGCGCACTGATTGATTGATCCCCATGCCCACCACCCCCTTACCCCTTATGATTTTATTTTTTATTTTTTTCGATATTTTCTTCTCCTTCATCAACCCCCCTCCCCTTGAAAACCGGCATGCATAGAAAAACGTTGTTGGCTAACCTCGATACAATTTGCTTTACAGGCGCTTCTCATGACGGGCTTGAGGCCCGACGAGATCACAATCGCCCTGAGGGACGCGAACAAGATCGCGGACTTATTGCCTATAGTGGAGCAGACGCTCGAGAGCGTCACGTTGAAGTCCTGAGGCCAGGACAGGAAAGAACGAATGAAATGAAATCAAATTAGAAACAAATTGTCACCATCATTGGGAGTGCACAAGGGGGTCTCCGAAGCCAGTAATACATAAATAGATATGCGCTTTGAATGCCTACATAACCCCCTGCATGTCACGGAACGGAGTTCTTGTGGTCATCGAGATTGTTATCCATTCCAACCAAGGTCTCAAGATTATTTGCCAATTAGGGGCATGGAAATGGGGCGTCACGGTGGTTTTGCTGGCATCCTCTCGTCTCGAAGCATCGTCGAAGAGATTTCTAGCAAGATAGAATTGTACGGTGGATTTCTCGATGAAACTACCGCGGTTCTGTGTACCTATGATTTGGGGTAGACAGACAGAAGAGAAGCCAACGTAGTTATTTGCCATTGTTGCTACCGTAATGAAACTCCCATAACGCCGTTCGTTGTTTTATTCGTACACATATTTCTGCCAGGGCAAACTTCCAGCATGGCCGATCGCTTTATCCTTCACCCTCCATTCTTCATTCTGGCTTCTTGCTTGCGGTTCCCTCCTTCACCATGCCCTCGCAGCCCGTCACCTGGCCGAGCTTCTGCTCCGCCTTGCCGTACCCCTGAGTCGCCGGGTCGCGAGCTTCGCCCGCGGCTTTCATGGCGTCGACGGCGTGGGCCTTGTCCTGCTCTCCCGAGCTCGTCCAGGCGTGCGAGCCCGTGACGCTACCAATGGCAGACTGTAGGTATTATGCGGAAGTTAGTGATCAAGTACGAGGGGTTTCCGGTCTTTCTTGTTCCCTCCTCTCCAGTTGGGCTGCCTCCTATCGGCGAGGGAAAGCAATTTCATGAGCCATATAGGTATACTAAATGAACTAGCTCGTCTGTTGGCATCGCACCCGAATGGCGTAACTCACCTCTGCTGCACCCTTGATGTACTCGGCGTGACCGCCGACGAGGGAGGGGTGCTGGTTGGTGTTGTTTCCGGACATGGTCGGCGTTTTTGGTTTTGGTTAGAATTCTTTCTCAGGGCAAGGTTTCTGGCGTTGCTATCATGGGTTTATGGCTTCATGATCTATATTGCTTATATACTTATACCTCCTGGATGGACCCGACAAACACTGAGTCTCTATAAGCGACACAGTACGCATATATATGACGTAGGACGGGCGCTGACGTCAGTGACTTCAAGGTGGGAGCTGCTGCCCTAAATCGGCCATGCAGGTGGCCGTCATCTCAACATCTCAAAGTCTCAACGTATGAACGGCGATGGCCCGGGCCCCCCCAGTCCCGGGGGGATAGTCAAAGTTTTGGTTGTCGTCGTGTTAGTTCGGTCTCTTTACTAAGATGATATGCGTGTGTACTTGGCTACAAAACCACGGTGTTGCAACCTCCCTCCCGGATGATTTGAAATCATTCGATGATGTGTTTCCAGTGTTTCCACACATTTCTCCTTTCGACCGTTGCTAGTCGCAGCAATGCTACATTCTCTTAGTCACTGTTTAACCTCGACGAGCTGTTTTTGGCGTTGGTAGTCCCATAATACCAACGATTCAGGAAACAACCATGTGCCGTAGACAAATGGAAATAGAAATAGCGTTAGTTGATAGTAGCTGTGGTTGCTTAATAAATGAGCTGCTGCTCCTGTGATAGTCACTACCATCCATCTCCTTCGATAACTTGTTTAGATAACCTACCATCTCTCTGTTTCCAATCCATCTTCGCTGACCTTACAACGTACAAAGTTGTTTTGCCTAAAGTAACAGCTGCCAACATGACGACCTCAATCGGCCTTTCTGCGCCAATCCTCACACCCCTATTGCGTGAGTTTCCGGTCTCCTGACGCCCATTGCCCCTGAAAGGTTTGCTATCGACGCTAATCCCCTGAAAACACAGCCGTGACGGGCTTCTTCGCCCTGCCCTTCGCCGTCTACAACTCGCTGCTAAGCTGGCGCGTGGTCTCGAACCGGCTCGCGGACAAGCACTACCTTGGCGACAACTCCTCCGCATCGTCAGGCAAGGAGGGCGGCTCGTACAAGGAGAACAAGCTCTTCCGCGCCTCGCGCTGCCACCAGAACTTCGTGGAGAACGTCCCGCTCGCCTTCATCCTCGCCGCGACCGCCGAGCTCAACGGCGGGAACCGGTCCTACCTCACGGCGGCTCTGGCCTCCCTGTTCGCGCTGCGCGTCGCGCACAGCGAGTTCGGTCTGCTGAAGGAAGGGGGCATGGGCCTCGGGCGCCCCGTGGGCTACTTCGGCACCATTGGGGTCCAGCTCGGCCTGGCTGGCTACGCCGCGTACCTCGTCAAGTCGTACTGGGGGTTCTGAGCTCGGAAAGATGGTGATGGTATTGGTGATGGTGAAGGTGTCGGATGACCGACAGCTGAATAGTTACATGATCGGGGACAGAGTGGTCTACGAAGTACATAGCTGTTCAGGAGTATAAATGTTGCTACCAAAATCAAAGAATACGAAACCCAGGGTTCTTTATAAGGCGCAACTTGGGTTCTGAATTGGCCTCAATTGGCTTAAATTGCCTCAGTAAGACAACTGCATGTCATCTGAACAAACCAAGGAGCTTCCCCCTACATGGTGGCAGGGGTGGGTAGAATGACTGTGAGAAGCTCGTTCGATCAACTTCATAGCGCACCCCAACGGTGTTGTAGTATTGTACATACAACCTTAAGTCAATTGCCGATGGCGTCGCTAGATTCTAGAAGACAGCGGCAGCATATTTTGGCGGGGGTTACTAGGCACCAGTATGTATGTACATACCTACTAGTCCAATAGCTGCTAGCTAGTGCAGGCCCAAGCTCCGATTTAGCGCGCAACTGGGGGCAATGGAACGCTGATCAGGCCTGCTAAAATGTTCAACTGCCTAAAGGTTGCTCACTGTTATTAATTACTTTACAAGAGGTAGGTAGAGTAAATACATCCACCCATCTTTTCCATCGCTAGGACTTCATCTCTCCTCATTGAGCATCTCGGAGCTGCTTCCGTCACCATGCCTCCAGAACTCCCCATAGACGAAGACTACGCGTCGGACGAGGACTCCGACTTTGCGCCGGATGCTGCCCCCGCGGAAGGCGCCTCGGATGCTTCTGAATCCGAAGAAGGAGAGGAGAGCGACGACCGACCCCGTGCAGCAGCAACAACGCAGAAGCGCAAACGGCCCACTGGCGAGAATGACGACGACGACGGATTTGAGAACTCGGGCGACGAGGCGATAATACAGAAAGCGAAGAAGCGCAAGAAGAAGGCGAAGCGGAAGGATGGCGCCGCAGCAACAGCAGCGGCTGCTGAAGACGACGAGGGCGGGGAGGGCGGCCTCATCAAGACGCGCAGCATGCGGGCGCAGGAGAAGGCCGAGCGCAAGTCCCACGCCATCACGGGCCCGGTGACCGTGGACGTCGACGACCTATGGGCGAAGATGACGGCCGCCCCCGTAGTACCTCCGAAGACCGACGCGGAGCAGCAACGGGAGAAAGAGGTATCTCGAGGCGAGGACACGCAAGAGAAGGAAAAGGAGAATGGCAGCGAAGCTCGAAGGGGGAAAGAGAACGGAGAGGGAGACACCACCACCATGGAGCCCCCGGCGATGATCAAGATCAAGCGCACTTACAATTTCGCCGGAAAGGTGCACACGGAGGAGAAGCTAGTGTCCCGGGAGTCAGCTGAGGCCAAGCTCTACCTCGCGTCACTGGGGGCCAAGGGGGCGGCAGCCCTAGCAGCCGACGATGCCGCCGCCGCCGAAGAAGAAGCGCAGCCGAAGAGCAAGCCGCGGAAAGCGTTCCGGTCCATGTTCGAGCCCGTCGTCGAGGGCCTGGCCGCGCAGCACCTGCAGCGCGCCGATCTGAACCTGGGCATGGCGGCCCGGCTCCAGCTGCGCGAGCAGCAGCAGGCCCAGGCCAAGGCCAAGAAGCTGAACGTCGTCGAGAAGAGCCGCATGGACTGGGCCGGCTACGTCGACCAGGAGGGCATCAAGGACGAGCTCGAGCTCGCCGGCAAGTCCAAGGACTCGTACGTCCACCGCCAGGACTTCCTGGCGCGCGTCGAGGCTCACCGGGAGGAGGATGCGCGGAGGGCTAGGGTGGCGGGGCGCGCGTGAAAGAGAGAAAAAAAGAGGTTAACGGATCCCCGCTCTCACTGCTCGGGATTTTACTCTTCTGAACCTGACTCAGGGTTGATTGACTTGGCTCGTCGTTTGAGGCGTATCTTTTGGGGCATCTTCCCCATGGTCGGCAAGCAATCATCCACGCTACGACTACTTTGCTAGGTCATGAAGGAAGGAAGCGCGGGGAGGTTCCCGACGGAAATAAAGACCTGCCTTCTTCTTTCTACTCAACGCAATACCGATTCGCCCGTGGAGCGTTATTCCGCCGTGGCTGGTACGACTGAAGGACAAAAATGTACCATCCGGATGATGCATACATGGTGCGCCTTTATCTACTTAGTATACTGGGCAAACCTGCCTACCCCAAATGAGCGCTGCCGCACAATGGCGATCGACACGTTTCCATGTAAGAGGTGCCTGCCTGTTCGTCGGTCCCCTACTTGCCAGGGCTTTAAGTCGACAGCATGCTTTTGACTCAGTCGCCAACCAACTACCTATCGCCACAGTAAACTACCAGCTAGGGATCCCTTGCATGAGAAGCGCACATATGGCTGACGGCTGCTGGGCAGTTGGGTAGGTCAGAGCCCTCAGGGACCTCAGGCTGAGATGAGTCGATGCGCACCAGCACGAAATGGGCTGGGCCGTGGACAGGTGGGTGCAGTCGGGTGGGTGATAAAGAGTTGCGGGCAGTTGGCGGAACACAGTCCCGTGGAAGTAGCATTTGATCGAGTACAAAATCAGGGTCTTGTCTGGCTGGGCTGGCAGTGCGCTGACGATTCGGCTCGTCGACGTTCGACACCGCAGGCTAGGCGAGCAAGTATATACCTCGGTGTAGGTACCGACATATATACGAAGCAAGCGGGTGTCTATACACGTCAAGCGTTCGTTCGTCCGTTCGAGATTGAGTTATGTACGGTATGGTCAGGCCAGCATAGCACAGCACAGCACAGCAATCATGCATATTTAGGTAGACAGCAGCAGCAGTCAGGGCGGCCTTTTGAACCAATGTCTACTTCTCGTCAAGTAGCCATGGTTGCCTAAGTAAGTACTTAGGCCCGAAATCAACATGATATACGAGTACCTATAGACTTCCCCAATGGAACAAACAGTCCAGCTACTTTCGTGCCTACTTGCGTACGGTGCTCGGGGGGTTGTGTTTTCACATTTCCTGAGACTGAAGGTGTTTGTCTTTGGAGAATCAACCAATTGATCAATCTACTTAAGCTCCCCGATCTGCCGGCCCTATCTACAATTACATCAACCAACGCCGATATTTATAGGATGATCGCCGTTACGTTAGTTGTTCGATCGTATCGAGGATAGGGAAACCAGGCCTAGTGATTCGTTCATTGCGCTGCGTTCACCAATCAGATAAAAAGAGGCAAGTAGTTGAGTTGAGTAGGCTGAGATGAACGTTTTTGTAGAAGTGAGAAGAGGTAAAAAAGCTAGCTAAAATACCTAGTTTACTTTCCATCCTTGAAAACTCTACAGTAGAAGTAAGAGGTGAAGTAAAGTAGGCAAGCAGGCATCTGAAACGGCCAGGTTTACATAAATAAGAAAGCAAAACAACACCGTGATTCCAGTTTCCCTCCGTCCCTCCTTTCCTTCATCAAGATCAAAACACGCAATCCCATAAGCACCACCGCCATCATCATCAGCAGGCAGGCAAGGCAGGCAGGCACGGGCCTCCCGCCATTTTTGATGTTTCTTTGTTTGGAAAAGCGAAAACAAAACCTGCCTTCTAGTAATGATTTCTCTCTCTTCCTCGTCAAAAGCCAGCCAATTCGTCAAGTCAAAAATCAAATATCATCCGTACCCGTCGTCGTAAGAATTTAATAATAAAAGTAATAACAACGCCCTGGCCCCATATCTCGAGCCTAATTAGGCGTGTTCATTCCGTTCCTCCTGTTGGACAGTCGTATATGCCCTTCGTCTCTCTGCATTGGCCCCCTTCTTTTTGTTTGTTCCTTCTTTTTTTCCTCCTCTTTTCTGTCCCTCAATTCCTCCTTTCTCCGTCCTCATCCCGGACCAGAGTAAAACCAGCCTCACGGTAGGGGAAGAGCAGGGTAGGCAGGCTGCGAGGGCGGCCGGGTAGGCGAGTCAGTGTCCATGGGTGACGAGTGGTTGCTCGCCGCGGACGGGCTCTCGGCGTCGTACTCGCCGCGCTTGAGGCGGTCGATGACGTACTCGCGCAGGTACTCGATGACGCGGACGTTCTCGAGCCAGGCCTCGTACGCCTGGTCCTGCTGGGTCTCGGTGTTGCTGGCCTCGGACTCGGCCGAGGGGGAGCTGACCGACGACACGGCCGACTCGGGCGGCGGCGGCGGCGCCGCCACCGCCTTGGGCGACGTCGTCGCCATCGACGTGTCGCGCTCCACCGCCACGGGCCGCGGGCCGACGGCCGCGCGCTGCAGCATGCTGCCCGAGTAGCGGCGCCGCGGGTCCGAGTCGAAGTTCGGCCCCAGCGTCGACGTCGCCGACTGGCCCGGGTAGCCCGACGTCACCGCCGGCAGCGTCGGGTACAGCGCCGATGTGGTGGAGCTGTGCCGCGACGAGGGCGAGAGGCCGGAGGACGAGGCGGTGGGCGAGTGGCCCGAGGTGTACGAGAGTGAGCTCGAGGGCGGCGTGACGGCCGGTGTGCCGTTCGAGTGCGTAGAAGAGACGGCCGTCAACGGCGAAGCCACGTGCGCGGCGGAGTATGCGCCTGTCGGGATTGCTGACTGGCCATGAGCGGCCGAGTGCGGCGGCGATTGGCTGTGGCGGAAGCTCAGGGGAAGATAGTGTGATCCGGGCTGGTGCACGCCTGCAGCGGCTGCCGTGTTGGAGTTCTCGTACACTGTGCTCTGCATCTGTTCGAGAATCTGATCGATCTGGATCAGGTCGTTCTTAGTGCGAACATTCGGCATGGGTGGTAGAGCATAGTGCTGCTGGTAGGGTCCGTGGCCACCATGGCCATCGACAGGGACGACCGCAGGTGCCGGGAGGTACTCAGCTGGGAGCGACCCCGAGTGGATAGGGAGGGCACCGTGCAGTGGCATCAATCTCTGGCCGACTTGCGCGTACGAGGCTGGATCCATCTGACGGCGCTTCGCTTCACCGAAGAAATCGTTCAGGGCGTCGTAAGTCCGCTTGCGGTTGTCGAACTCGGCAGCGGCAGCATGGTAACCCATATGATCGCTCCGGCCACCAAGTGCCTGGTAGTACATGGGGCCACCAAATGAAGGCCCATGGTGTTGATAATAACTGCTAGTATGACCATTGGCGGGGTGGGACGGCTGACCAAAGGGAGCCTGGTTAGTACGGATTTGGCCAGTGTGATCATAGTAGCTAGAGGGAGCTGAGAGGCAATATTAGCCTCGAAGGAAATCAAGAAGTTGGAAACGAGCTTGTTCGTTCGTACCTTTGGTTTGGGCTCTGTAAGCACCGTTCATACCTCCATGCTGCTCAGGAGATCGCACCAGGACGGAGTCGTCGGCATGGGTCTAGTAGAGGAGCATCGTTAGTCCCGAGAATCGACACCTGGTAGGTGGATAAGAGATGATATAATGCTTCATACCTTGACGTGCTTCTTCAGGTCCTGAGGCCGCTTGAAGCTCTTGCCACAGAAATCACACTTGTGTGGCTTCAGGGGGACATGGACACGGATATGCGAGGTAATGTGATCTCGCTTGACAGTGGTTGTCCTGCATTGGTTCCACTGGCATGTCAAGTTCAGGTTGTTGGTGCTCTTGCGACCAACGTGCTTCTCGCAGATGTGTTCCTACGGGCCGTTAGTTTCGCGCTCATGGGTATATAGTGATTATGCTGATGATCCTGATATGTTCATCATGCTCATCATGCTCATCATGCGCGTAAAGGGTCTTACATAGAGGGTCTCGGCAGTGTTGAATTTCTCGAGACAGTTGTTCCAGCGGCAGATCAGCGACTCCTCGGTCGAAGTGCTCGACTGCGAGGTGGCGGTGGTTGTGGTTGAAGGTGCAGGGGTGGTGGCGCTGGAGTTGGAGCTCTCACCTCCCGACTGAACAGCCGGATTGGTGGGCTCTGCAGGCGCTGGAGGGGCAGACATGGCGGCTCACTCCTATTCCTTGTAGGTATATAGTAGGTATACCCCTTGTATTCCCGTCCGGTACTCCTTGTATTCCTTGGTTTCTTGGCACGGGTAAAGCCTCAAGCAAGGATCGATGCAGGTGATGCGTGCCGGATATGCGGCGGTGCAGGTGCAGGTGGTCCGTGTGCTCTCGGGCTTAGGTTCCAAGGTTCCGTCGATATCGATAACGGAACGGAAAAGCTTTACACCGATGGGTCCACTTCGGTTAAATGGGTACCTGGATACTTAGACCTGGTTGGTGGGGTGGTCCGTGCGCCAAGGTTCCAAGGGTGGGATGGGCTGGTGGGCTGGACGGGTGGGTGAAATGGAGAATGGGCTCGATGGGGGATAGAGCTGTGCCGAGCCCAGTGGCGCAACAACTTTCTCTATTGAATGGCTGGAGCACGTGGGGGTGTACGGGTGTACTGTGGTAGCTTGCAGCAGGCGTAGGGCGTAGGCGGCTGGCACTGGCAGGCAGAGGGCGATCGTTCCAGCAGGGTCAAGAGAACGGGAGCGGTAGCAGGAATGGGAACGAGGTTCTCGTTTTCCCCAACTCAAACACAAGCGTGAAGTTTATATGTGCAAATGCCAGAATGTTCAAACCTAAATCACAGCCTTCTCAACAGGGAAAAGGACGTTTATGAAAGGGAACTGGATTTACAATTTCAAACGGGCGTACTCGTTCCCTTATTATGGACTTCTGCGCTTGGCCGCTTGGCGATGCTCAAGCGGAAAGTCTTGGCACGAAGACTTGGCCCGTCGGGGTCAGGAAGGTGGCTTTCGATCATTGGATGGACGGAATTGGCTCCAAACACCAAAGTATCTCTGCCTGGGGGAACATCGGCGCCGCATACAAACTGCGTGCAAATGCGTGCACATGGGCAGCCAGCCCGGGTCACTCCTCCTCACTGAGACTTGTGTGCCAAGCCAATGCCAAGCACGCCAAGGCTTGGCGCTGTTCAGCATTACCTTGGCCAGCTTGGATAAACCTTGGCCGCCAGTTCCTCTCGCCCTCCTCTTGCCTTCCTCTTGTGCCCAGACAACGCCCAGACTTGACTGCGCCCACCTTATGAGTCTTGGCAGAGTCTTGGCAGTTGGTAATCTTGGCCCCTCCTGGCCCCCCTTTTTCTGATCATTCGGGTCGTCCTGCCGCCTGTCTTCGATCCGGTCTAGCATCGACAGTGCCTAGAGCCTGTAGTCGGGTGCCTGTAGCGCCTGTAGTGCAGGTAGTCAGGGTAGTCAAGTAGTGCAGATAGTGCATGTAGTGCGCCGATTACTACCTATACCTCACCTGTCACTATACATACCTAGGTACCTACTTACCTACATACTTAGTAATGTAACATCTGAAATCCCGACTCGTCTCGCGTCGAATCGTACCATCCATCGCATACTTCGTACCTTTTCCCCTTCTTTTCAAAGCCATGGTAGTAGTAGACAGATCTCAGATCTCCTATTTGTGCGATTACCTGCCGATGCACCCCGTGCCGAGCTCTGGTCACGCTGTCGTTGTCGTCAGATCGTGCGCGCCTGTGGCGTTGCGTTGCCTTGCGTTGCTTTGCGTTGCGGCATCGCGGCAGTCGACGCGCGCCGTTGACGGACACCAAACACAGCCGTCAATGCGAAAGTGACATACATACGTATACAAAATAACGCTGCTAGTAGAATAACGGACTAGTATAAAACGAACAACTGCCCAGCCTTTCCTTCCCTCCGCGGTGTTCTGGGCGGCGGAAGGACTCCAGGAAGTCTTGGAGGTCTTAGAGACTTGGTATTCTTCTTAGTTCGACAACCCCCAGAGTGCGAGGTACGAAGGACGCGAGCTAATATGAGATTGATCTTCAGGGCTTGGGTAGGTATCTTATCAATGCCACCGAGAACCTCCCCGTCTTAGGCGTTCCGCTACGGCCAAGGAACTCCTCTCCGCCGCCAAGTGCTTGGCCTTCGTCCTGGTTTAGCCATCGATATTGCGATGCGATATTGCTTGATTTGGAACCGTGACTAAAACACCGAGTCAGTGTCTTCATGTGGATTCGGGTGAGGCTGTGTATTAGGCTCTTCCTGATATTCGATGTCTGGCTCAATCGTGGCTACGAAGCAAGTCGGACCTAGTTCCCTACCCAACTCCAAGAAAGCACTCTTATACCGAAGGAGTCTTCAGAACAGAGGCGCAACTGTTCTCTTCGAAAAGTCTCGGAATCCTATTGCGAAGAGTTGTCCTGACACTAGATACTTCATTGCCAAAGGTTGGCCAAGCTTATAGAAACCGCCCTCTTGCCGCCAGATCCCATCATAGCCCTCTGGGTAGATTCAGGACTGCAGTGGTCTAATGACTTCTTCACTAGTTGATTGAATAGTACAATGTATTCTGACCTGATATCGTCGCTATTCAGTCATGAATCGTTATCAGTCAGACGTTCGCTCGTACAAAGCTGCGCCTCGAAAGCCTTTCATGAAGCGCCTACGGAGGGCCTCCGAACATCAGGCTTCCTGGTCTCAGTGACTTGAGTCGCGTGCCATCGTATCATTTGAGCTTACTAACGTAGTGTTCTTTCCAATGTTCTAACTATGTACTAGGCGTGCACCGTAGGTTCGTCTCGCTCCTAGGCTATCATCTCAAGATTCTTACGAGGTCCCGTTCTGTTCTCTAGGTAACACCGGGACCAACCGAGTAAGCACGTGCAAACCATATGCTACTATCAGCTCGGTATCCATTTCAGCTCACTTAGACATTACGTATGCACCGCCATAACGTCAGAACTACCGTAAGAATCCATACGAAGGTCGAGCTCAAAATCCAGAGTCATGCCAAGATACTAGTCACAGTAGGTACTCAGCCACTCAAACTTGTAAGACTGGCTGGTCGACTGTCGCCTCAGGAAGTTCAGGGGCTTTAGTGCCTGGCCGCCTCCCCTTACTGGAGGCCATACAGCGCATCGTCCCAAGTTCAGGCCTTTCTTCGTAAACCATAGAGAGTAGTGGGCTAGTATACTCTTTATGTCTTCTAGTTCTCGTCATCTCTCGGAGTCTTGCTTGTCTCCTGTCATAAGGTTGACTTCGTATGGCATTCCTCCTGGAGCCACTGTAGCGACCTGATTTTATGGCATGGCAAGTTACCACTGGGTATAAACCTACCGAGAATAGAACTATGCCTGTTTGCTAGTATCAAGTGATGATCAAATATGGCGGCAGGCAGGTTAACTGTATGGGGAAGTTACGTCGAGTAGACATAAATACATCTTCCAAATCTGATCAATATGAACCCATGCATCGTCACTGCTCTGGTGTCTACTTGACGAGGTCTTAATCGTGACTTTCACCAATCTGCAGTGGTACGTAGCAACATACCTTTGATTGGACGCGGTTATTTTGGAAACTAATTATAGCGGAACAGTGGCATATACTCATTCAACCATAGTAGAGTGGTTATACACCCGCCTCTTCGAACTACATGCGTATGATAAGCAAGCGAAATCCATTACTGCTAATCATAATTATAATATACGTTAGACCACAATCACCAGCACAGACGGCGTACGATGTAGGCATCTTTGTGTTTTTGGCTTTTGGTATTTCAATCGTAGCTAGAGAAGGTAGTAGCTCTGTTAGGATAGGAGCAGCTGAGAACTTGGGGATGATACGATCTGGTCAGTGATGTTCCTGAAGATGTCACATCAACTTTCATTCCACTCAATTCCAGCACACGTCCAGCACACGGAAGGCTGACTCGTCTTTCATGCTATCGACATCAAGGCCGACAATGTGGGACCAGTTGATCTCGTTGGTAAGATCGGTGGCAGAACTGTGCTAGTTTTCGGAGTCTTTCAGTTCGTCATGCTTGACCCATCTCTGATGCTGAGCATCGCCGGGGTATGGTCGCTATACACCCTCTGCCGCTTCAACTTCAGGATGCCTACATCGCGAAAATGAGGGTGGAATCTTTCGAGGTCGGCGAATATCCCCTGGAACGTTTCATGTCGAGATATTTTGAAAGCTTTCATGTCCTGTCCACGGGAAGCCTTATATTTGTTAGTACTGATGCATAGGAGGAAGCTGCGTAGAGCCCTGACACCCACCAATGAACACGTTGATGTATTTCTTGTCAGTGCTGCTGGTAGGCGCGGCTTGCTCTCCGTCATCGTCTTGGATACCGTCATCATGTTGGGTACCATCATTGACTTCGAGGTACAGACATGATTTGGGACCAACGATAGGCCACGCGGAGGCATCTATCTCCCACCGGGGAGAACTGCTGCTCATGTCGTCGCAGTACAGAACGCGAAGGGAAGCAACGACGGTAGACGAAAGCCCAAACCGTTGCGACACGGTCTGAAGGAAGCCTTCCCACGTGGCAGGCTTCCTGACGCAGATGCCACGATTGGCATAGTTGATGCCGATGAACTCCATTGTGGCGGAAGAAGTCTGCAGAAGAGGGAAGAGAGAGTTGACGAGAGGCGGGCCAGGGAGGAGAAGGATTTGATGAGCGTGGGTAATCCCAAATTATGCTGTCGACGGTATTGGGAGTTGAAAAGCTGATGTCCCAGGAGCGTCGAAAGCTGTAGTATATGTGGGAAGCTGAGGATGGGTTCATGAGGTTGATTGTTGATATTGCCTAGGCAGGTAGTTTCCTTGCTTCTTTTCTTCTTCCCCTTTCGACATTGGAACGTGTACGTACATCGGGTATGTACGTGTAGGTACATGATGCCACACAATTGATTACTCGAACGAATTCCTTACCTATGAAACTCGATTGCTACTAATTGATATATGATTTGCCAGGGCGCATCTCGAGCCTGTCCGCACGACCTCAACCGCTCCCTACTCCTAGTTTCGGAAATCTTTCCTAGCAACTAAACGGTGCGTCTCCTACTTACCATATACCTGTTCTCAATGGTGTGGTCTGTACCCTGGCGTGCCCAAGTCGACTACCTACTACCTACACATGCACCTACCTAGCCTGGCGCCTGGGGATGGACGTCTAGGTGGTATATTGGTTACGACGAGGTTGGGAACATAATCAAATTGGAACACATTTGTAAAAACAGGCTCCGCGTACCTTCAGAGAAGAAGAGAAATAAAGTTCCGCCTCCCCCCCAGTACGATCTCAACAGACATACCGACCCCCTTATCCACCTCCCTCCACTAGTCCAAGACAACCCCCTTTTCCCTCCTACACCACGCTAGAAGCGACTCCCTACGAAAAAGCCCACTGGCCTTATAAATGTCTGTATGCAACGTTTACGTCTACGTGTCGACCAACTGGGCTCGCTGACTGACGGCTACCTCCATCCGGATTCGGATCCAGGGGAAGTGGTGAGAGCGAGGTTGAGGCTGAGGGAGAGGGTGATGGAACTGGAACCGTTGACCGTTACTTGCAATGCTCACTGGTTGTTATTCTGTATTTACAGTCAGATGTCGACCGATGATGCTACTTTCCCGGCCCCAGTCCAGCTAGCAAGGAACGTGTTCGACGACGCCTTATCCATCCAGCCTTGAAGTGTAAGCTGATAGGGGGGTGGTTATGTTATGGGTGCAGCAAGTCCGATCCCACACACAGCGGCCAAGTGGACGATCAATATGATCGATTTGCAGGAGGTTCTGTTTCTTGACAGGATAGGATATAGGATAGGTCAGGTCAGGTCAGGAAGGGACGTCTCGGGCGGGCATGTTGCGCGAGCTCACGAGACCTTCCCCCTCTACCCCCCCCCCCCCCCCCATCATATCTACAGATCGCGACTGTTAAATCGTCCGCTGACCGACATGTTCAACATGCTGTTACGATTCTACCCTTCAAAAGCGTCACATTGCCCGGATCACATGCATTTAGGGGGCCTTGGGAAGACTTGAGGTTGGGGATGGGAAGGTTTAGCGGCTTTCTCATTCTGTGAGAAGAGAGACTTGAGTGGAGTTCTCGAAAGTCTGGCTAGTCCAACTATATATAGCCCCCCAAAAAAAGAAAAAAGAAAAAAAAAGTGTCTTAATTGGTGTTTTATTCTCCTTCATGATATTCCACCGACGGGATCGAGCACACGTTAGCTTTCGCTTTTGCATCCAGGGGACCCAGTGCCAAATCGCATCGTCTAGGCATGTGGGTAGACGTGTTCGGCTCGATCCACTTCCACCCGTCCCTCTCTGCCCCTAACCATCAGCTCCGGGCACAAGCATTGAATATCGGTGAATATCAAATTTCAGCCAGGTGTGCTAAAACCCCTTGACCGAAACGTGGTCGCCCGTCTCCATCCACATGCTGTGGGGCGATAGAGATTAGTGCACGGAAGCGCGAAAGGTACTATGTAGTAATTCGCCGGCTGCTCGTCCTGGCAGCAACTAAGACATCAAAAAGCCGGATATGGATATCAACCCCGCAAGTGTTGTTCAAGTGGAGGTTTTCCTGGCGGTGAATAAATAAAATAAGGCACCAAAGAGTAGAGATGGATATGTACGTCGCATTGGGTATATATGTCTAAAGTAAAAAAATGCGGCGCGACGAGGAAGAGGAATAGACGGACCGAGCGCACGAAGGGAAAAACCAACAGGCTCGAGGTCACTAGTCTTCCTGCGCGAAAGGGACGAGGGTCTGGTATTCCGTACCTAGACAGTCGCCCTTGTATCGTAAAGTCGTGTTATGAGATTAATAAAGTGTTCTGGTCATGTTTCCCGCCGGGGAGGCTATGGCCTTCTTCCGGTGTGCCGGAAGCATGTTCGCTTAGATAAGTAGCGCTGAAAGGGTTGTGTAGATCCACACATCCCCTAGAGCAAAATGTGGACATTTGCCCACAATACCGAGACGCCGTATTAGGATGAGTATGCGAGATGATGCTGAGCAAGAGGAACGCCGCCTCGACCATGGGGTGGCAATATAACCAACCAGTCCAGCCAGCTAGCCAGCCAACCAAATAAAACAAGAACCAGGTCCTTGAACGCCGCCGATGCAAGATTATTATACGGACCCTAGTTGAAGAAGGGCCTGAATTGCCTCGCGCTCCTGAGCATCCGATGATGCAGCCAAAGCGTCTAGGTCGATGTTGTCAAGCCGCGGCTCGCGAAGCATGCCAGTGCCAGCAGAGAAAGATCGGTAGTTTCCGGAGTTATATACAGAAGGAATGTGTTTAGTGCCCTGGCGAGCCTCGGCCGGGCTCGAGTAGGAGGCTGCTCGCAGGGCGGCAGCTCCTACAGCAGCCCAGTCCTCGTCGTCAGTGGCGTCTTCAGGGTCGTCGTCCATCATATCGTCGTCTACTTCAGAGCCAGATGCCGAGGCGGGTCCGTCCATCGAGTCGAGGGACATCTTATCGGCCTCGTTCTCGAGCATCGTGATATCGCGGTCATCGTGAGAGAATGCAGCAGAGTTATTCATACTACCGCCACGGACATTCAGCCGGGACCGGGTGTTGCTCCAACCCGCGCCTCTGGAGATAGGTATGCTGGTGGGATACGGACTGGCGCGGCCCTCCACTGGTGATAATCGGGATGATGTGCTTCGTCCAGGCTGGCCTCGCCGCCTGGCATCCCACCGCCCCCAGCCCACCTTCTCAAAATCCACGTCGCCATTCAAGCCTGCAGCTTCTACACCATGTCCGTGCCCACGTCCTTCCAACGCTGCGACGACCAGCCTCCGTGCTTTAGGTGGTGGTATGCCGGCAAAGCCGGGGACTGAAGTCGTCAGGTAGCCCATGATGTGGCGGATAGCCAGGGGCCCGTGGTTCAGGAGGATCTCGGGTAGGTGGAACTTGGCCAGAAGCGCCGGGGTGATGGCTCCGGTAGAATCAAAGGACGGAGAACCAACGGTGTCGGATTCCGCGCCATCGTGCAGGTCGAGATCCGAATCGATGGGGTCGAGCCTTGCCTTCTGGAGCTGGGCCTTCAGGCCATGGGGAGGCAAGCCAGGTGATATAGAGTTGGGGGGAGTCGGGAGAGGTTGGGGTTGAGGTCGTGTCACAGTCACAGGGACGCTCCGAGCAGCCGCTACAGCAGTTAAGTTGTCTCGGCTGATGGAGGTCTTGAAGATATCGCGAGCAGCAGGAGTAGATGCCATGGTTGCCATTCTGGGGATTGAGGACTTCGAAGCTTGCCTGTGGGATTATGCGACACCGATAAGTATTTATACTGATAGGGAATTTGTGGGCGACGCGTTGGGTCTGGAGGCGGTGATGGATGATGGTGGTGTTGGTGGGCGTAGCAGTAGTGCCGGGTGCGTGACTCAAACTTACTAATAGGGCAGATCCGAAGTAGGCGCTGAGCTCAGTCAGGATGATTGGTGATGGCAGGTTTACTGTTGTTTTCGGCTTTCAAAAAGCGAAAACAAGAGGATTGAATGAAATAGGCAGGTTGGCAAGACCGACGCGATTCTCTCGACTGTGACAAATGACTCTCTTTCAGATGCAAAATTGCGGTGATGTTGGGTTCTCTCGCTCTCTCTTCTTTGTTGTTGATGATCTTAAGGAACGGAAAGGGAGGGAAACCCAAGCAGGAAATTGAGTGACGGCAGACCCAACCCGACTATGTACTTAACTACCTAGGCAATGTAATCGGCAGCTCACTGACAGGCCAGCGAACCGTGAAGGGAAGGGAACCTGGACCGACAAACCTTGAAGACAAGGGGGTGTTGGTCCATTCAATCTTCACCGTTCACTTCCAAGGTTCGAAGGTTCGAAGGGTTGTATCGTTGTAGGTATCGTTGTATCAGCCTGCAGCTCGCTGGTACCGACACGCTGACGGGACTAGGCGAGGGTACGAGGCAACAGGTACCTACTGCCTAGTTGCCCAAAAAACTACAGCTGGTTGTCACTCCCAGGCCTGTTCTGCCTGTGTCCAGGTGGTAGCGGTACCCACAATCTTGGGACTCTCCAGTGGATTGCTGAGCAAGAAGCTCTACGCCAACCCCTGTGGCGTGCTGATAGACCGGATTAGTCCTGTACATGCTCCTGTACATGCTCCCGTACATGCTCCCGTACAACGCAACACACATTGGATTCAGGCGTTCGATGTGGGTTGATGTGGATGTAGAAATGGCAACCACGACCACATCACACATTCCAACATGCCAAACATTACCTAGATTCTCTGCAGTGGCTCTACATATCCATAATGCTGCTTCCATGCAGGCAGGAACAACGAGAATGAGAGCAATATCTTACCTAAGTAGGTACAGATATGTAGGTACGTATGTAGGTATGCTTGCTTAGTTGTTTCCAGGCAGTCCAGGTTACCAACGGGAGCGTCTATCCTACCTCCTGTGGACCCTTTGCACGTCCCTCGTTCAAGTCATTGCACGCTATTTTGCCATGTACTGTAATACATATAAATCCATATAATCTATTAGCAAACTAATGTATCTAAGTATTTTAAACGATGCACGCAAATGCCTACGTATAAGATTTGAGCACCAATTAATCAGTATTCATCCAATTAAAAATTGGAAAACTGCGTATATAATGGAATGCAGTTGGTAACAAATGCAATACGTTTTTTTAAATATCCGGATTGGGTGTAATTAAGGGCTATTATGTAAGGTTTTGTAGGTACGTTGCGATTATATTGGGGCAAGTAACGGTTTTGGGCTCCACAGGAGGTAGGATAGACAAACCGTTACCAACAAGGTCAGTCACGCTTGTCTCTGCTGAGAGACAAGAAGCGGTTGAGGACAGACAACCTCGCGATTGTTTCCAGTTCCGTCAAACATTGCCAGACCAGAACATGCCAGATAACTGGGACATATCGCCCTCTTCCTCTTGCCTCCCTATACGACATAAGGGAGTAAGCAGTTTGCATGCAAGCCAGGCAACCTCCGGCTATACTGGACGGACTGAATAGACGGAAGCCTGCTTGATTTCCACGGAAGCTTCCATGCATGCCGTGCTGAGATGAGGCATAGTTACAACGCTTACAACCAATGCCACAGCCGTCAACATAATATCCAGAGATATTGGACGCCTTGCTTGGCAGTGATGTTTACTGCCTACGGTAGGTATGACATCGGTCCCTGTTGCGAGCCTGCTTTTGAAACCCGGAAATCCGACATGGAATTGCGCCGCAATTCCATCATTGCGCAGTAAAACGCCACACACACTTGCTTCCGTCTACATGGACGACACCCTACCTAGGCTGCTAAGTATACCTCCAGGTAGCAGTAGGTTATGTATGGTGTGTAAGCACCTAGTCTACAGCAGATGATGGTGAGTTGCGTATTAGTGAAGCGACACCTACGTAACCCATGAATGAGGCGGGACAGCACAGCAACATCACATCACAACCTGAGAAGACCTGAGGCCAAGAGTGACGATACCTATGAAGGCAATACATCTCATTTTCACCAGTATACCAGTAGGTAGCTAGTAAGTAGTAAGAGGCGTTCATCAGGAAGTTTCCGGGGATGCGCGTAAGTGTATAAGCCATACCTACGTATAAGTCCTGTGTATACTACTAGTACCTAGGCAGGTATACTCCCCTCCTAGTTGAGCGAGCGAGAGCCGGACAACTTGCCCTTGATCCGACAACGACAGCGAAACGATTGCGCACACGGGTTTGCAAGCGGCGGATGCGAAAATCGAAGAGTACCTGCTTAATTGATTACCTAGCCCTACCCGGCCAGTGGGAAACTTGGAAGCGGCCTTTTTTGTCTTTGGTGTTGAAGATTATCTAGCTGAGCTTAGGGCTAACTAAGGTTAATCAAGGTAGACAGAACAGACTAATGGTAAGTTGGTAACCCTGGAGGGGTGGGTTAGGTTGCTACCTATTAGCTAACTAACTAACGTCTCACTTCCTCACATTATGTACAGAGTAAAAGAGAGGCTCAGCCTGTCAGCCGACACACGAGGGTGATTATGATGATGATGAGGAGGATGATGATGACACCAGTAACGACTACTTACTTAGGTAACTAGTTATACATGTAGGCACGAGTAGAACCCGCACACACCCCATCCTATCCCATTCCATCCCATCCCATCCGATGGGCCGTATAATCGTAACCGTCTATAAGCCCTAGTTATTTCACACACCCCCCAGTCGTAGAATTTTGGCTTATGTTATATCATGAACTTACAAGCTACCTAGTAAGGGCCGGGGGTCAGGATTTATTAGGGAGCCCTAGACCAGATTAGAAGGCTTATAAACAAACCTAGGTGGTGGTGTAGCATTCACTTCACTTCATTTCACCAAAGATAGAAACGAATGATTATCGCTTATCTTAGACTAACCGACCGACCGACCGACGACCCCGGATGGATAGGTAATGTATATAGAACAGCGGCCGATTCGGCGGTTGTGCCTACATAATTACCCGTCTGTGTATACTACCTTGTATACTGATAGTCCGCGTTTCGCTAATTTGGCTTCCTGTGCCCTACACGGCATCGTCATTGTTGATCGAGCACGAACGGAACGTAACTAAGATACCTAGACTAGACTAACCTAGAGAACCCGAAATACCCCGCGTCCACCCGTCAGTCAAACCCAGACTGGCGGCCCAGAGCTAATCAACTATGTATGTAATTAGCTAGTAGAGTCTCTAGTAGTATGTAGTTAGAGTCTATGGTTTTAGTGCCACAGCCGAACCGAATCTCCATCCTGATCATAATCGCCCATCTACTTCCGCCCCCCTTTCACGTTGCACGGGAGCTCCGGTCTGATTGGTCGGATAGACTATCACGGGCTATCGCCCACCTGACTTGCTAGTCTTGGACTCTTGGTAGAGCTGCCCTATCAAGTCGTTCCCGACAGACACAGACACAGACGACGCGTTGCCCCCCAGCCATCCCGGGGGGTTTAAGTAGTAAACTAACTAGGGGGAGAGAGAGAGACCAATACGGATGGATGGGCACATGTGGCTGCTTGCTTGGACTGGATCTTTCTTTGATGTGTGAGGGCGCGACGCATGTCGCAATGTCGCATGTCGCATATCGCATATCGCATGTCGCACGTCTCCTTCTCGCTCTATCCTGTATCTTCCATCCCTGTTATACTCGACCGGCTGTGCACTACCTACGTACACAGATAGACGGGCAGATAGGTAGGGGTAGATGTAGCACAGAGATTAGGAGGGGTGACACGAAAGAGGGGAGGCCTGGCTGTAGTAAGTAGTAGTTAGGTTGTAGCAATCGCGGTCTTTGCTCCCATCCGATTTGATTTGGCTGCTGCTGCTGCTGCTGTCGCAACACGAAGCTCCCGAGTGAGAAGTTGAGTTGACCCCGCTATCAAATCAAGCCACCACGAGCCCGCGACGTCCAAAAGGTATTGTACATATGTAACTTGTTATCCACTCCCCTTCCCCCACGTTTTGAAATAACGCGCGATCATACGCATCCCGGAAAGAGAGAGTAGAACCCTCGGGACATGAGTGGAAACCTGCAATGATAGATACCCACCACTGAGAAATCCCTCTGGCAACGGGGCCCTAAAACACCTCACCTCATAGGACGACAGGTGTAGTAAGTAGTATGTAAGGTGCCTGTCACCGTCCAAAGCCGACCATGTTCCGGGCGCCCGTTGTATGTTCCAGCAATGTGGTACGGCTGTGGGTTCCATTCTGCCCGACATAAATTCCCTTGCCGCTGAACGGTCATGTCACCCTGCATTAAATCCCTCGGTTCAGCGTCCTCGATGCTGAGGGCCGGTCCTCGGAGTAGACACGGCTGTATATCGGATTCTTTGGTGTCGATCGGCGAGCCAAGTTCACAAATCCAACTGCAAGTTCGAGAAAAGCGTACATTTGCCTATATCGACCAACGGGATGTGGTCGGGGTGGTTTCTGATTATCAGGTCCTTGGCGTGACTTAGACATCCCACCGCTTCCATTTTGTATTGTCTCGTAGTGACAGAGGGATATATATATAACACAGTCACCTTTCTTATCAATTATTGCCAAAGATGTATTCTCGGCAAGCCTGCAAGAACAATTAGCAACCTGAATCAGACATTTACATAGTATGTTGGGTGTAGATAGGAGTCTGCTGAGCTGTGCTGTGCTAGGCCGACGTACTGCTTTGAGGACTGCTAGCTTCTCCTGGGACTGCATATAAACGCGGCGGTACTGCCGTATGCTCTCGTCAAGAACTGCCTGTTTGGTCGTACGGCCTTCGCATATGGCTCTCATCTTGAGTTCCATCTCTTTCCGTAGGAAGGGTTTACCCAGACTGGTTTCGAAATTCATCCGATCGAAGCCCTCGATCAGAGCAACACCCAGCTTGGTAGGAATGAACTCCCTCACCCCTGATCTCCCACCAGCGGAGGCCCCCCCGCCACGGCCACCTCGACCTCTGCCGCGCCCGCCGCGGCCTCCACGCCCACCTCGTGCGGCAGGAGCGTCCGTGCCGTCCTCGTCTTCTTCGTCAGCTGCACGGCCAGACCTAGGAACAGTTTGGACGTAGTCTCTTTCTTGGATCTTCTGGATATGCTCAGCCATCGTTGCATCAGTCCCAATGCCGTTGGCATCCATGAGAGCAATGAGGTCAGCTTCTGTGAGATAGTTTGGGGCCGCTGTTTTTCCCTCGGTCATAAGGGCTTCCGTAGGCTCGAACACCTCCCCGACCGTAAATTTCGGTAGTTGCACGGAACCAGTCCACTTCTCGTAGACATAGACATCCAAGTAATTTCTCTCCAGCACCACGACACCGTGGGCATGGAAATTCTCCTCTCCGTACAACAGATCCACATCTGTTGCGACACCTTTGGCATCCTCCGAACAGCAGGCTAGAAAACGCCTGACTACGAACTCATACACTTTCCTTTCATTCTCGTTGAGAACCGAGGCTGCTGCGTATGTAATGGGATGAATTGGCGGATGGGCCTTGTCATCATTGCGCCCTTGCCGTGGTTGTTGGAACCCGCCATTCACCAGACCCTCGGCGAATTGACCCCAACGGCCATCTGGCGTTTGCTTTTGGACAAGATTTCGCAGGTTCATACCAGAGTCGAAGCGATCTGTTTCTGTCCGAGGATAGCTGATGAAACCCTTGTTGTAGAGAGACTCAGCAGCCTCCATCGCCTGTTGGCCCGTCATATGTAAGAACCTGGTGGCCATCTTTTGCAGTTCGACAGTTGTCAGAGGCAGTGGTTTCCATTTCTTCGTCGGTTTTTCTTGTACCTTAGTGACCTTTGCTGTCTTGGCAGCAAGACATCTCTCGTACAAGATGATGACCGATGCCCTGTCGAAGAGACGATTTCTTGACCAACTGAAGTTGACATCCATGTCCTCTCGCTTATGCATCACCTTTATAGACCAGAACGGCTCAGGGGTGAAATTCTGCACGCGAAAATACCGATCGACCACGAAACCCAAGGTTGGGAATTGACAAGATCCTATAATCTCAGCCAGTGATCCATGTTTGGGGGAAGGGCAAGCTACCATAACTGATTACGAGTTTCGTCAGAGGGTCTCCAAGATCCCGTAAAGTGAGGGTGAGGAAGCGAGTGAAGGCAAACCCTATCCTCAGGTCAAGCTCAATGCGAGAAGCGACAGCGTACACCTGCTTCTCGTCGAGCTCGACAAGGTTCCGAGACGCATTCAGGATGTGCCTACAACATTGTCAATGACGAGTCTAGAAGTAGGAAGTTTAACTTACGCTCTCTCAATATTACTGAATCTTGCTCTCTTGATATCGAGCCGGTTATTACCCTTTTTGGCGGCCTCCCGTATCTCATATCCGATGTGTTCGCCTTCTCTATCACAATCGGTCCAGATACACAATGCATTGCAATGACTTGCTTGCTTTTCGATGTTCTCGGCTATTTTCTTCTTGTCCTGCGAGTAAAGGGTAAGAATGAGAAGCAGTCGGATTATATATATATGTGTGTGTGTGTGTGTGTGTGTGTGTGTGTGTGTGTGTGTGTGTGTGTGTGTGTGTGTGTGTCAGGAGAAGTGGGTGGCCTACATCGGAGACTACGGTCTTCACGGGAGCATCGAATAACCTCTCAGGTGGCGGATATTGCCAGCTTTTGAACTCGGGAGGGAACTCCACCGAGGTAAGATGGCCCAGCACAGAAGTCATAGTGACACTACACCTGCCCCAGGGGCGGCCGAAATCGTAATCGAAGACATAGTTCTTGATGTACTTCTCGGGAGTGTTGTGCTGAGTGAAAGTCAGTAAGTGGGCTTTACAGATGAAACTACGGAGTTTGCTGGACGGCAGATATGACGGACGCTTTGGAACTGACCGCCCGAGAGGTGACCAGCAACAGCTTTTGCGATGGACGGCTTCTCAGCGACACAGAGCACCCGCATCTTTGATGACTGGGACTGAGACCGGGTTATCAGATGCGGGATGCCAACTTGCCCTAGGCGTGTTGTTCCTCTACTACAAAGAGGAGCAGCAGCAGCAGCAATGATGAACATGTCAAGAACAGCATGAGGTTCTACGTGACAGGATGGTAGTCACAGCTTTCTGTCCCATTCCCATTATACGGATGAGATTTGATTTGATCTAGAGGCCATATGGGGAGATGTACAGGAGATCTGAAAGCTGTAACTGATACGATCCGTCCTGTCCATACGTAAGGAAAGGGACAGAGGTCTTCTTGTCTCTGGTACTTTTCAGTATGAATTTTGGGCGGGGGTTGAACGGTGATGTTGGACGGTGGCGTTGAAGAGCTGGAGAGATCGGCGCGGTTGTGAAAAAATTAGCTTCAACAGCTCAGCTCACCTTCACATGCTGATCCAAAGTAACTATTGTATGTAGTATTGGTATGTTAGGGAACTTAGGTAACACAAGCAACTGTAGCTGTAGCCCCGTCGTTAGCGTTCCGACGTTGTTAGCGGACACTGCCGGGCTGCAAGTCGGTTAAGGGCCCGCGATTATGGCCCGTGCTTCTGAGAAATCTGGGGATTAGGGGTTACCTAAGCTGCTAAAGGTACCTAAGGTCTTGCTACCTAACCGTCCTGAGTTCCAACCTGCCGCCTACTAACGACTCCGGAGAATCGTTCCATTCCAGGTTACTTGGAAACCGTAACACAGAAATCGATGACGTTTGGATAGGCTTTGTCAATTTTGAGACAACCTCATGTTTCCCATTCTAACTACAATTGCTCGAACAACTTACCGTCTCGCCCATCCAACCCCATATTTCATAGACCGAATATAAACTTAACGAACAAATAGAGCCGCAACAATGGCGTTGCCATCGTTAAAGACCCTCCAGGACTGTGCCGAATATTCCAAAGTCGTCGAGCCATACCTTCCACAGCTATACAGTCTACCTCAAGAGGTGTACCATGCCGCAACCAGCTCGCATACTTCCCTCCTTGAGCTGTATATGAATACCAATCCTCTGGTCTCAGGGTTCAGCTTCTCTCTCTTGCTGGGCAGCGTCTTCCTAGTCGTGTCCGAGGCCAACCGCAACTATTCACAGGTTGATCGTTTGTGGAGCTTGTTGCCTACAGTGTATAATGCACACTTCTGCATTTGGGCACACCTTAACAATCTGCCTAGCCAAAGAATCGACCTCGTACTGCTTTGGAGTGCTCTCTGGAGTGTATGTTTGCCCATACCTAATGCGCTTGCTTGTATTTGTCATCTAATATAGTTCTAACATCGTCAAGGCCCGATTGACCTTTAATTACTGGAGGAAGGGTGGCTACACCAAGGGCTCAGAAGATTATAGATGGTATGAGGAAAAGAAGAGAAGTTCGACCTATCGTCACGTGTTTCGTCAACTAATGATTGTCTTAGGGAAATCGTCCGTGGCTATGTCCACCCGGCGATCTTCTTCGTGTTCAACGTCACATTCATCTCCTTCATTCAGAGTGTGCTATTATTCCTCATCGCAGCACCAACTTATGTTATCTTGTTGACCACGCAATTCGAGCCGGAAGTCAGGCTGGCTGATCTGGCATACTTCGGAATCGAGGTACTGCTGATCGTGTCTGAGTGGTTCAGTGACCAACAGCAATGGGGTATGCAGTCGCTCTCCGTGCTCACAAATAACTTAGTTCGCATGCTGATGGTAATATAGACTACCAAAATGCCAAAAAGCAATATCTGCAAACGGCCAAGGTACCACGCGGCTTCGCCCAGGAAGACCTAGATCGTGGTTTTATAACGTCGGGGTTGTGGGCATACTGTCGGCACCCGAACTTTGCAGCAGAGCAGACGATCTGGTGCATTTTATACCAATGGAGTTGCTATGCTAGCAAGAGTCTATATGGTTGGGCCGGGTTTGGTTCCTTGTTTTTGATTATGCTGTTCCAGGGCTCGACATGGCTCACAGAGCTGATCACATCGGGGAAATACCCCGAATATGGACTTTACCAAAGACAGGTTTCTCCCTTTTTCCCAAGTCTGAAGCCGTACAAGAGGCCAGGTCCGACGATCATTCGAACCAGCAGCTTGACCAAGACGCAGAAGTCGAAGCAGAAATAAAGCATCGGTGGAGAGATCGACATGCCAAACTACACCAAACCCGGCACGCGCATCCATATTAGAGGAGCCGAGGAGATGGGAGACCGGGTAATATTCCCCCACTGCACGATGACGCTGCGAGGCAGTGAAATCCGACGTGGGTGGGGACACGGCATGCAGGCTGCAGCTATTGGTATGGTAGCCAACCCAGCGGCCTTGTTGAGTTCCTCGTAAAATACGGGATGTTTCCGTACCTAGGTATCTTGTAGCATTGGTTGGGCGATCCCCAGAGGATAGGGATTGGTCAACCAAACCAAAACATTTGCTATCTACCTACTTACTTGTAATGTCCGTATTGTGGCACGGAACACGGGAACGCCATTCAATATACTTCTGCCGCGTAAAACATAAAGATGGATAGATACGATTCGCCGTGAGGGATCCCGCCGAAGGACCCAAGAATCGACAACCTGCTCCCGCCCGATTGTAACGTGTAGGAACTCCGTAGGCAGCCCTGACGGCAAGAGAACCCCCGCAAACCAAGGCGACGGACGGTGGCAAGGCGAGTCGACGTCGTACAGCCATGCAGGTGCCGGTGAATCCAGTCATACCGGGCGGACCGCCTCACGCGACTCACAACTTTCTTTCAACCCGTTTGACAACGTTTGGGTTCGAACGGTCTGACAGTCAGATTTCGTGATCCCAAGACCCAGGGCCCCAGGGCCCCAGGACTCCAAGACCCAGAACTAGAACCCCAGGACCCCGGAACCCCAGAACGGCTGTCACCATACTCCATATGTCCCTATAGTAAAACTTGTCGATCCCGACCTATCACTTATTTGTCATGTCTCCACCTCTAGAATAAGCTTCGCTTGTATGTATCAAGCTTATCTGGTTGTTGAACTTACTCTACCACTTAAACTATACGCACGCTTACTTCTAACTTCGTACGATCATGGCAAACTACTTAATCAACTAAAGTCTGTATCATGTATCATCAGCAAGTAGGCACCCTTTCTACTTACTACCACATATCGAAAGTATAATCCCGTCTCACGTATTTCCGTTGACCATGTGACTGCAACAGTTTGCCAGCGCTCCGTTCATGTCCAACCACATCATGCCTACGAAGTTGGGTAACTAGCTTGGGTATAGGTGTATCATATAATAATACAGTCCATGCGCAACTGTATACTTCTACGGGACTGTGCATCCACATCCAGGCATTCCATTCCGACATGTCAGCAGTGGTGCTGCGATGCCATGCCTATCATTTCCCCCCCGCGTCGTGATCCCGTGGAGCCTTACCACAGACCTACTACAGACGCATATGCAGATATGGCGTTATTTCTCGTGGGTGACGGAATTCGGGTATATGCACTGCAGCTCACCGCGATCTCTTGGTCTTGCCCGATGGAGGGTTGGTGCGCAGATGTTGCCGGCGTATCGTATCCCCCCACCCGGTTCGCCTGGGCCCTTTTTCTCACGATGCGCTTGGCTACGCTTGGGTGCCCGCTTGGAGTGGAGGAGGACGAAGGGGGGGGGGGGACCCTACTTGCAGGCTCTCATTAACCACCCCTGCCCTGCGTGCGGCGACGAGAACACTTACACAACACACCCTTGAAACCGACGGCGATAACAACGCCAGAGCCCACCCACGGTCCGACTGCATGTAGGCATGCACTTTGTGCTTGGTATGTAAGCCTCAATTGCGGTGAAGCGAATATGTAACCGCCTGCACACGCACACGCCCACGCACACGCACAATCTCTCTCCCCGGTTGAGACCATGCAGATCATTTTGTTGACTCCTCAGTTCGTACGGGCGGGCGAGTGGGGGTAATGTACCCTATGTAAATGCGTGCAACCGAGACGCAATATTTCCTTGTTCGGACGCTTGTCTACCAATCTATTATCCCCCCTATCCTACAGCAAGCATGTAAGGTGTGTACATAGATAGCATGCCAGGTAGTTAGATGCCATCGTGGGAATTATAAAGCCGCGCTCCCTCCGTCCTGGCTTTCTCGTCCTCTTTCTCCTTTCTCTCTCCCCCTTCCCTCTCCGTGCTCATTTCTCATAGCTTGATTTCCTAAAGCTTATTTCCTAAAGTTTCGTCCAAGCTTCGAAGCATTCTTCCCAGTGAATACGCTTCAAGCCTTACTGCAAAGTTCCAAACCTATCTCATCGTTCCAAACCATCCCGTCGGATAAACCTTCACTACTGTCTATAAAAGGCGTTTCCCATCTACGTACCTAGTATCCTAGTGTCTACGTAGAGGTATAAATACCAGGCCATCCTGTTTTCAAGCCCTCCACCTCGACTGAGAAACCAAGTCATAAATCCAACCAACTCATACATAAGCTTACGCAAACAAGAACAAATAAAGAACACGTGATCATCATGTCTTCCAACCAGAACGCCCCGTCCATGTCGTTCCGATGGCTCAGCAACGACGACGGCAGGACCTGGACACCATTTGCCAACGATGCCACGCCACCCACATCGTTTCGATGGCTCAGCAACGATGACGGAAGGTCACCCTCATCAACCTCACCAGCACCACGAGCCACTCTACCTCTACCCCCGCAACAAGCGCAGCAACCAGCCGAGTCCGCAACCAGCTACTTCCCCGAGGGGAGAGCCACGCGGCGGTCCTCGTCCGCGGGCTCGGTCGACTCCAGCAGCGACAGCGACAGCGACCGGAGCCCCGGCGACACCGAGAGCCGCACCTCGGCGTCGTCCTGGAAGCCGCCGCTGAAGACGTCCCCGACGGGCGACTACCCCCTGCCGGCGATCGACACGCCGTTCCCCAAGCCGGCGGTCGAGCTCGACGTCGCGGCGCAGCTGGCCAAGGAGCCGCTGCCCTGGTCGCTGCACAGCTCGCTACGGCGCGCCGCCGCCCACGAGCGCCGCGCCAAGGTCGAGGATGCCGGCGCCAGGGCGCGCGCCCTCGAGGAGGCCAAGCGGGAGTGGATGAGCTGGCGGCTGTGAAGGAGAGAAAACAAACAACAACGAAACCAACCAAATTGAAATCTTGACAGGCTAGCTACCTAGTTAGCTACCCACCTACCTAGTCAGGACACCCCCTCAATATGGATGATATGGACTTTGGGGGATCCCCTTCCCCCCTTTTCTACTGATCGACCTGCTTGCTATTTCCGCAAGCTCTTACACCAACTATTCGAGCAAGTTTCTACAACAACATACACACATACATACAAGGCGTTGATTCGTAGCCGGAAGCTACCTAGTACCTAGCTGTTATACCCACCCACGAAGCTGGAGAGATCCCCCCCCGCCCCGGCTGAGGGCCCCAGGCGCATATGGAATTACTTGGACATATTTGTTTTTTGCGGGAAACACTGTTTAGCAGGGCCTTGGTTGGAATTACCTGTGCAGGGGGAAAAGGGAGTGCGCCAACGGGGCACACGACTACATATCTGTGTGTCGAATCGGTGGGCTGGGACCATCATCAACAACAACAAAGTGTCATCTGGTTATAACTATCTACCCCAAAATTAGAGCAATTATAGAAACATACAGATTATGCAACCTGACGCCTAAACGTCATTCATGTGTAGTAGTAGTCGTTCTGTGAATAGAACAAAGCTAACTAATAGTAATTATGATACTCACCATCCAGACCAGCCCGCAACTATAAAACAGAAAAAATTCCTTTGCCGCATATAAACACGCCTGCCTTCGCCCCGCGCATTTGTCATATATGCAATGTACCTGGACATGTAGCCATCGACCACTCGATCGTATTGTGTCGTCATGTTTGTCATTCTTATCATCACCACCCGTTATCATCCATCATCACCCGTCATTCATTTCAACGATTTTTTTTTCTTTCCTTCCGTCTCTTTCTCCCCATCCCGTCTCATCCAGTTTCCCTACTTATTCGAAAGCCAAAGCGAGGTGAAAGCCGTAGGCAACAGTCGCGGCGAGCGTGACGACGTTCAGCAGCGACGAGGCGCCGTGCAGGCGAGCGAAGCGGCGGTTCAGGCCGGCCATCTCCTCCGAGTGCGGCGGCGCGTCGTAGCTGCGCTTGCCGTCGCGGGCCTCCTGCGCGCGCCGCCGCGCCGTCAGCTCGTTCGTCGCCGGCAGGAAGTACGCCCAGTTCGCGAGCCCCGTCGCGGCCGCGACGAGCAGGGGCGCCAGCACGGCGCCCGGCTGCTGCAGCGCGCCCGCCACGCCGCGGTCGAAGACGGAAGCGCCCGCCTCGAGCGCCGCCAGCACCGACCGGCCCCCGAGCCCCGGGTACGTCAGCACGAGCACCGCGGGCGCCACGGTCTGGATCCCGAAGTACCAGGGGAAGACGGCGCGCTGGAGCACGGCGAACTGCGGGCGTTCGAGGACGCGGAAGGCGGAGATGGAGTTGATGAAGGTCTGGGTTGTTGAGGGTTGGTTTGTGTTATGTTCATTCGGTCATTTGGGTATCGGTCGATGATCGCTTACGTGGAAGACCTGCGTCCCTAGGAGTGTTCCATAGCTGTTGTCGATGTTGCCATCATCGTGGCAGTGTTAGCAGAGCTTAGAGCATAAACTATGTAGGTTAGGGAGAGCTTCGTGTGACGATAGTGGGGGAGGCGGGGAGGGTGGCAACAGCTGTTGTATGTAGCTTAGGCATCAGACAGATGGAGATGGCTGGGTTGTAGGAACGTACGAGATGATATGGTACGGAGCCGGAGAGAAGATGAGACTCATCTTGGGCGATTCGCGATTTCGAATCGGCGTGTCTGCTGTCTACAGGAAACAAGTGCGATTGCGATCGAGCTGATGATGATGATGATGATGATGAGTGAAGGAGCTTGAATTGAGGCTCAAGCTTCCAAAGTGGTGGAAGGGTTGGAAGGGTTGGAAGGGTGTGCTGGCATTGGCAGCCTATCATGGTAGAGTCTAGACCATCGCCTATTAATGATGACGCTGCGGAGCATCGAGGTGGTGCCATGATATGACCCATAGGCCCAGCCTGAGTGGGCGAGACCTGACCCCTGTCTATTTTCTTGGCTCTTCAAATAGGGCCCCTATTTAACTAACTACGAAGTAGATGTGCTCAATTAATGAATACTTTAATTACATGCACATTGCACACCAATGGGACTAGCACGAATCTATCACCATGTTGCCAATTTAACGACACAATGACCCTTCGTTTCCACTACGGTCCTGTACGGTATAAGCAAGCTTATAGACCTACGTTAGCACTTGGGCACAGGTCCCCCTTCACCCCTGTCCAGAGCAATCCAGGCTGCCAGCAATCAATACAGCTTCAACTTCTTTGACCAATGATTACCCTGAGCGCGACACGCATCCATCGTATGGAAGCTTATAAAGCTTTCTACCAAATCAGAGGCATGCGACCACATCCCGCATAAGACAGCGACATGGAAACTCTGGCGTGAGCTTACCCAAACATCAAACTTCCCCGGTGCTAAACGCTCCGGAATCCGAAACTTGTTCATGCCAGACAAATAATGCAGCGCTGCGACTGCATGGCATCATGTACCATTTGTCTCCGAGGTTGCGACTGCCGTGTAATCCTTCCGCCAGGCGGCACAGCTCTTCCGTAGATGCTCGAGACCTCCATATCGAAGCGACCGATACGCCTGCATGTCTGCCGTCCATCTTCTTCCCCTCTCAGCGCTATGAGACCAGCTACCTTGTCCATAGGGACTCCTCCCTTGCGCCTCCGGGGCGATGTGGGGTACCAGTAGATCTCTACGAGTTCCACGTCTAATCCCATCGTCGTGTCTAGATCGGGTTCTACGGCGTCGAGACTGCACGCGATGCTGTCCGAGGGCAGGCGCCATTGCGGGTCTTCCAGCACCCTCCGCGGCCCCTCGTTCCGCAGCCTGGCCTTGGTAATCCAGGCACGGATGCGCAGTTCGAGTGGAACCCGCCCGATTCTGGCTTGGGGCGTAGGAGGCTGTTGGTCTGGCCACGGCAGCACCTCCATCGTCACGGCGTCTCGCGCCAGGATCTCGCTGGTCGCGATCTTGTTCTGCGTCTTGCTGTCAACGGAAGCCCACGACCACGACGGCGCCCTGTAGGTCGCAGGGCGCGGCTGCGCCTCGGAATCGTCCGCCCGGTTCCAGAGCAAGTCGATGGCGAGATCCCGCTCGAACAGGCCGGCGACGAACCCCGTGCCCATGTAGCGAGCAAACAAGGTGCCGACGGCTGAGATGGCCACCAGCTTGTCGTCTCTGTTCGTCAGGCGTCGGGCCTGGTAGTCCTGGACTAGGCGGCCCCAGTTTCTCCGCCAGCTGGCGTACTCATCCGGCTGCGCGAGCACTGCCGAGATGGAAGGGTCTACCATGTCTGTGGTGGTCTGGCTCAAGGCGAAGATGCGGTAGATAGACCCTCCCTTCCACGGCGTGTCTCTGTCAGTGGGGCAGAAACCGCCGTCGGCCCGGATGCCGCCACGACAGATCCAGTGGAGCTGCTGGAAAGAGTAGTATAGGACCCGGGGCGAGACGACTTGCTCTTGTAGTGTCCAAGCACGATCGTTGATCGGCTCCTTTTCGACCCCTTCCAATTGCGCATATTTACTCCATGGCGCGAGGAATACATTACCCTCCTCTCCGTCACGCGTCCTCAGCCGGAGCTTGAAGGCTACCTTATTGAAGTCCACCGCCTCGCGGGGTCTCAAGAACCCCTCGTGGCACGTCGCCGCGCTGGCAGCCGAGATGGTGACCGTTGCGTTGCTATAGATCGCGGGCATCTTCTCGAGCTCCGACCACATGCTCTCAGGGTCATCTTGGACGATGCACAAGGCGTCGATCCATATGTACGTGATGCGGAGGTTTCTTGCTACTTCGATGGCATCCAGTATTGTCCGAGGCAGATCGACGGTCTGGAAGACGCCGCCCTCGCGGAGCCTGGCCTTCGTCAGCTTGCAGGGCTGATCCCCGCCCCAGCAGTAACTCAATGCTACATAGGAGTGTTCGGTCTCGGCATTGACCAAGCGTAGAGTCCCTGTGCTATCTCGGTCCGCCGGTATCTCCAATAGCCTCGTTGGTCGTGTTTGGTCGGTCTGCCTGCGGCAGCCGGGATGGTTTTCCTGACAGTCTGAGAGCCAGTCTCGGGCAGTTCTGAAGCTCGCCTCGGTCTCCGGCTCAAGATTTGGTACTAATCGAGTTATCACTTTATTTGCTGGGTCTCCTATGAGGAATCAGCTGCCGTCTCTTAGTGGTTGGAAAGTGCTTATTACCCTGTCGCGTGTATATATAGAAGAAATGGTCGCGACCGTACCGGATTTGATCCCCCACAGTATACTTCAAACGAAGCGTGACATCCCATGTATCTTTCCTTTCATTGCAGGATACCTGGGCATGTATCACTGCACTGGAATCCAAGACTAGGATTGAGATGTCATCTGCAAGACTCTTGAATAAAGCGCAATCCCGCCTCGTATCATATGTGTCATCAATATTTGAGAACTCGAACGAATAGGTGGAGGCGCCTTCATCCTGGATATCAATGACGAGTCCCTGACAGAATGCACAGTGGTGAGCTGTAGAATGATCCGTCATGGGATTTCGCTGTGTATGCTTATATGAAGTAGGTACACCATCCTGGGGAACGTTTAAGGGAGGAGATGGACTACTCAAATCTTCGTAGGAGTCGGATCTCGGACAGCAGCAGACGGCACCCATTCTGAAGGTACATTCTCCCACTAGGGACCGTCCTAGTCGGGTTACCAGAGAAGAGACTCAGAGAGTTGTGAACCGACGAGTGTAGAAAAACTCGAAAGGAATCCATGGTAAAGTAACAGTAGAGGTTCTGTGGGTTGACTGATTTCCACGTGTGGATGTAACGTGCTTGACTCTCAGTGGCCGATTGACCTACTTCCTGAATTTCACACCTTCGACCAATTACCTTGACACTCCATGATCAATATGGTATAGTGGAACCGAGACAGAAGAATGTCGATATCCTCATATATCAACGATCGGACTTATATTGCAGCAGAAGCTTTGCTACCTGTTGGTTCCTCAGTTACCCCTGGAGATACCAGTAGGGTTTCCGCTTCCAGCCGCCACCGCACATCAATAGGGGCGATAATAGTAGGGGTAGCGCAAAAAGAGGCGTCAGAAACCATGGCGGTAGCAATTGTCACTACAGGCAATACAAGCAGTGGAAGTGATAGTCGTAGCCGATCAAGTTGGGACCTATCCCGGAGGCCCCTACCCCTTTCTTCGACTACATTGCGTCCAGAAACCTAGATAAAAACCATCAACATGTTGATTCACTCACACCAAACGCAGCTACTCGCAACTACGTACCCGTTTCACCACGACCGGCTTTCGAATTCAAGTACACATTACTGTCAAAAGAGTCAACCCCAATTGACGACCTAGACACCGATGTCCGTTGCTGCCTTGTAGATGGATGGATGGGTGGCTAGTGAGACCACGTACCGCTCGTCTGTCCACTTCATGCAGTAGTACGCGGCGATGAGCGGCGGTGCCCAGTACAGGACCTGCGTGCGGAAGCGACGCCAGGTGTTGAACACAGCAGCGTATGCGGCGCCGGCCAGTGAGTTCTAGCGGTCGGGGCTCATGCCGTACATGATGATGCCTCGCTGCGGCAATGCGCAGCCTGTTCCGCTCGTTAACCTCTCGCCCTGGGTCGGCGATGTGATCGTTACCGGTATGCTTCCTGTCTCTTTTCTCCGACTCTCATGATAAGATATGCTTGGAGATGTTGGCCGAGTGACTTACCGAACTCACCCCATCGTACCTTTTGTAAATATCTGTGGTACGTCAGGTGTGTTTGAATATTATATTATATACTCCGATGAGAAGGTTAGAATACTGTGGCGACGTACTTTCCATACTTGTTAACCGGCGGCTCCTTACCACCGAACGGGGCTTGAGTCGGACACATATTTCTTCATCTCATGGCCACTTGAATAGCAAGAATATTGCTTTGATCGTATTACATATTACATGAATCTTATTCAACGCACTGGTCACTACCTCAGCTCTATGTTATGTAGAATGTATTACTACCTGCCCAAGTAAGCACCCCCTAGTGATCGAGACCCCGTATGTCAGTTCAAAGCGAGCCAGTGTGACCCCACCGGCCAGCAAGATGCCAACCCTCAACCTTCGCGCCAACCTCAGTCGGACTCGGCTCGTGCAAGGGATCCGACAGTCAGCTTGGCTCTGCATTATTTTGGTCTATTACGTATCATATGACACGTCTGGCGTATTACATATTAACGATTGTGTGACACCCCATTGCATCTCGCTTGTCTGGCACCGCCTTTCTGCGTACTCCAGTCTTCCCTGGAAGGTTTCCGTACCATTAAGCAGCGACCCGAAACTCCGGCTCTACACCTTCAGCTCCCCAAAGGACCTCTCTATCCCTCACCTCACTGAGACTCAGTGATTAAACACGCATAGCTTCATCTCCACCGGTGCCGCTCCTTCATACCACACAGATAGTTTTTCACGCTGTGGAGGAAGTTGCCCTCCTCGCCCTCTTCCTCCGCCCTTTTCCGGCTGTTGTTCTCCAGTCCGTGGTGTACGAACTTGGGCCACGTGTTCGTCAGAACCAGGTATTTGATCTCGGCCTCGGCCGGGTCAAAGACTAGAGGGGAGAAGGCCTCCGGGACGAAGACGGTACGGCCGTCGCTCGCGAGGTCGGCCATCGTCGTGACGGACTGGAGGTTCGCCTTGCCTAGCGTGCCCTCGAGGTCGAACGTCTCCCGCAGGGGGGTGACCGAAGCCTCGCTGGCGAAGTCGTCGAACGGCGTCGCTGAGTCCGCCGATTGGGCGCTGTTCCTCCGATTCAGCGTGTTCGCAGCCTCGTCGAAGACCTGGGACAGCTCCTTCTTCAGGCGGAACGAGATGTTGATCGGGAAGCGCGAGTAATCCAGGCTGATGAAGTGCGAGTAGATCCGGACGGCTTGGAGGAACTGCTCGTACTGCAATTCCTTGGGATCCAGGGACGACGTGACCCAGGCGCGTTTCCAATCGGTGACGTGAGATAGGAAGCTGATGTTCTCTCCGGAGAAGTCCTTGAGCGCGGCAAACTCCAAGAGCGGTCGCGGATTGTTCCGGAGGGCATTCTCAAGGGCAAGCATGGTGAACATGTCGTTCCTACGGGAATCGCCCGTCTTGGCGCTAGCCTTTGTCTTGACACTCTTCCCTGAGCTGGCGCCAAGGGTACTGCCACCTAGAGCCGTGCTGGCCGAGATGGCATCAACGCCGACATCGTTGCCCCTATTTTTCCGTTCCCAGGAAGCGATAGCCTCAAGGGTTTCCTGATGAAGACTGTGTGTCTTGATGACCTGCCAGCAAGGAAACCCTATAACGAAAGCTTCAATGAAAAATATCGAGATGGAGAACCTGCCGGTGTAAGCTGAAACCCTATTATGTAGATGGGAAAACAGATACTTACCACATAGGGGGGAATATGACCGAATTTGCAGGGCCCATCTGCGGGACATATAATGCCACCAGCCATAGAGGTGACGCAGGCAATCTGGATAACATTAACATTGGACTATAATGATATAAGGGAATATACTTACCCGGCGATACAACATCCAATGGTTTGAATGCGCCAACCATGGGTATCACGGATGTTCCTACTCTTCCATAGCACTATTACATCATTTGAAATTAGTCCAAACTCTCCCTGAGAAGCCGGGCAAGTAGGCAGGAAGTCATAAGACATGTCTTAAGAATCAACGGCTAGGCATTTGAAACCCTGCCATGCTGGTGATGTAGGTACTGCAAGGGATAAGAAACAGCGACGGAAACCACTTACAATAAGGGGCATAGATCCAGGCCCAAAAGAATTGCCAAGCTATGGACAGCCACCTATGCACGCCTAATGAGTGTCTCACATCACGAAATAGTCGCTAGTGAACATACCATTCCCAACCTGTGAGGCACATAACCTCTCGTTTCTCTGTGCCAGGGACCTGGGCATTGAAGATGCCGTAGGTGGGATGGAACATCTCCGATCCAAAATAGACAAAGAGAGTGAGTGCCAGCTACATACGTTAGCATTATGATGCCTTAAGAGTAATTCAATCGACTTGCCTCAACTGCCATACCCATGCCGATGAAGATAATGATTCTTGTAGTCCTATCTGTCCTCTGCATACGTTGAATTCCCCGTCTCCACCAAGATAATGACTGGTCGATCGGAGTGGACTTATCGGAAAGCTGCAACTCGTCGAGGTTGGTGAAGTTTGCGTACTTCCGCTGCTGGCTCGCCACGTAAAGAAACTGGCTGTTCGACGCCTGCAGCAGCGCGATACCGAATGGCAAGTAGACGCTCATGATCCAGAATTGCGCATCGCATGGGACTATCGGGTGGATCGTATAGGAGATCATGCACACCACGGCGTAGAGATGAAGCAGCACCACCGCACTGAATACCAAGAACAACCGTCGGATCTGGAGAAATGGTAATTGGCGATGGGAATGTAAGTATAGCAGGCCTCCCGCCAGGAGAAGAGTCCACGCTGCCGCCAGGCCGATGTAGACCCAGCCGAGGATGCTCGTCGTAAACTCGGCCATCGCGTCAAGATAGCAAGCAAGTATAGGACGCTTTTACAGTTGGATGTTCAAATGGGGAATACGACAGCCGCCGTGTTCTCTCGAGGAAACCCGATCCCTCCCAGGTGCCGAGGAGTTGTGACTTATACTTGAACGAAGGGAATCATAGACTGACCACGTTGGAGATCCGAGACATCCAGCACATCGACCTCCATGGACCCACACTATGGAAGTAACCACTGCATGGCATTCTTAGACCCCTTAAAGTTAAGAAATATGAGACCATATGCTTTTCGCGCGCCTGGCGGCAAGATTGGACGTGTAAAAGCAAAGTGGACGCCTACCTCTCCGCAGACCTTCTGAATGGTGGAACTACGGACGCATTAGGAGCCAACATAGTTTGGGGAGTCGAGATGCAAATACATATTTGACATTAGGAGTTCGTTCCGATGAATACCAAATAGGTCAGAATAGGCGACACAACAGCCAGATGCCGGGGCGGTCCAAGGAGAGGGATACCCGGTGCTACGTGAAACCGGCTGCCACTTATAAGTTATCGGGGACTAAGGCCGTGTCAACGCTTGGCGAACCCCTATGATAGCCTTATGCAATATCCAATATTGATCGTCGATCAACCGATCCAACAATGAGCGTTGGAAAGATGGACTGCGAGCCCGAGATACTGGTTAATCACAATGACGAACCTAGCCTTGACCAGCCCATCCCATCTCGGGCCATGTGAAGTAGGCCAATGGTTCGGGTGATTAACTATCCTCGGGCTACGAAAACATATCAATTTGATAAGGCCTCGAGTCCCGAGACTTTTTCAGATGTCTTGGTATTTCGGGGCCACTTCGTAACTTAGGTCGCCACTCGGCATCTTGGGCCAAGCACGGCCTTCATGTATGTCTCAGTTGTCATCAAGACCGCATCGCTGTTTGGCTGGGATATGGAGGGGGAACTGTCAAAACCTGGTAATTGGGTACATGTGGAGATTAGCCAAGAGGGGATCTGAACTATAGTTCAGAAGGTAAATGTACTAATGGCGTACACATGTGAAAACGTTCGTCTTTAAAATGGCCCTTGGTGACTCTAAGTGAAGACTCAGGAGATTTGATGAAAGATCAGCTGTGGATTTACTTCGATTGCGCGTGGGATTCTTTGCTACGACGCCAAGGGAATCGAGAGAGAGCACCAGCTGGACCCGAGAAAAAGTGTTCCCCGAATGCCGGTTTTGTTCAAGCAGTCACTTGCCATAGTAGAAAGGTACATTCGGGGAGCTCACCTTCGTCGTTGGACACTCTTTTATCTTGGGCAATCGGCGAGCATTTGCTTCCCCGTTATGGCACATAACGATCGCTCACGTACATATGCAGTGCGACCAACTGAGTCCGGTGCAAGATGGTCCGATTGATGCAATACGCAGGTACGTACGTACGTTGTCAAGATCGCGCCCGAGTATTAAATAATGTGGAGTTTGATGCGCGCACGATCCCTTGGCTGATGCATGATCCTGAATCCCGGGAGATCTCATCGATCAGAACCTTGTAAAGTGGGCTAAGTGGACATTCTGACGCCCAAGCCAAACCCCCCTTTCCCTGTTGGTCAAGGACCAGGGGCCTTAGGCGGAGTATTCCGTTCATGTTTCTCGGATGAGAACCCCGAATGCTGCATTGCGACAAGTAGTGATTGATTTTGTCAAGGTGCAAAGTAAGATAAGAACAAGAACGCTAGATCACCATCATGCTAACTAGCCATACATCGCTAGTCCATTCGACGGTCTAATCTCTCCCAGTATTTTCAATGGAGGATCATCGTGTTCACCTACCTCACTCATCACGCGCGTCATGTAGACAAATCACAGACATGCCGTTACTATATGCAAATCATCGAGACCCTGTCAACTGAAGACAGATGAATATTTTTGTGATATCACAAACAAAGCGAGGCAGGCTGAAACAGCCATGCCACCAATTTTCTATACCACCATACCGACCACCATAGAGGGAACTTCACCCCCAAACCCAGCCACGTGATTAATCTAAGTATGATCCAGATTTCAAGCCCATTGATCACCAAAAAGACGGACTTTTTGAAGGGTCTCTACGTGGTAGAGCCTCCTCATACAGGATATAATACATGGCTAGATATAAAGGTCATTCATCGCCGGTTCAGATAGCATCGAGTAACTTACTGGCGCAAAATATTACATTTCATCTGAAGTCGCATTTGGTTAAGCAAGTAAGTACTAGGGTTCATGAGGAGCTTTTAGCTCCATAACAGGACCAAGCCATTTTGACAGGTGAAAAGTCATTTGAGCATTAATATCCAACCCCATCTAAGTAATGCCTGGATTACAAATACAGATTTCTCTTAGTGGGGATGATTTTTGGAAGTCAGAATGTCACACAATGTGAGACGCATTGAACTTATAAGTATTGACGGTGTGCTCTCTGCGGCTGCCAATGGCATTGTCGTTTTCTTGAGATTGACCTCCCTGCAAGCGTTATTCTAGTAACACATAGGCTTAGAAACACGGGAATTGCAACTGCTAGAATTCCATGATAGATGAAGTTGAGCATTCGGTCGACCCTCGAAAAGTTGTACATATCTCTGGCCATCTCGGAAACGAAACCAACAAAGACTTCTTCATTTTGCCTCCGGTGACCACAACCCCAGATTGACCTCGGAAAACCGTCTATTCGAACTGTCAGTATCGGACGGCTTTGTTACCTGACTAGATTTTTGGCAACTACAAGATATGTAAGTACATACTTATGGATGGTCCCTCGCATTACATGCTTACCTAGTTGGAAGCCCTAAGGTAATCTGGCACAAGCTCGAAGATAGCAAGCACGGCAGCAACCAGGAGGGAGAGTCAAATCACGGTAGCAGTTATACATCTGGTGAGTCAGGAAATGTGTGGGTGGAATATATTACATCCGGGCTGGCCGTAACCAGAAATACTATTTACAATACGAAGTGAAGCTCTTATTTACAACAAGGTGAGCATAACCCTTTCCGGTATGCTCCACGTAGGCGGGACCTGTTGAATCTGAACCCGTCCCTATCTTCCTTTATAGGGTGGCACCAGCAGTGGTGGGGATGACGCTGGCGACCTGGGCGGACCCGAGAGCCTCAATGGGATCGTACGGCAGGCTGGCGGCGGTCAGGGTGCCGGGCTCGACAGTGTTAGAGCCGCCACCGAGGTCAACGTCGTCAACGGTGACGTAGCCGACCTCGTCCGAATCCTTGGAGAGGATGGCCTCCTCGACACCGGTGAACGCAGAGCTCTGGATGAGGATCTGGGCGCCCATGCGGGCGTTGACACCGCCGGTGTCGAGGGTGTCCTCGAAGTTGTTGATGATGTGGACGGCCTTGGCGAAGCGCACCGACGGGCCGCGGCTGTTGATGTTCTTCCAGTAGTTGTTGGCCTGTGATGGGATATTGGTTAGCATATCTGAGGTTGCCTGACTTCGGAGCCGTGCCGCGCAATATTAAACTTACATAAGTGATGGTGAGATGACCGGTATCCTCGTCACCGTTGCTGTCAGAGTGGCCGACGAGGGAGGCCTTGAAGTGGTCGTGAAGGTAGTTGTTCGAAAGGGTGATGAAGTCGGCGCCGTGGGTAACGTCGAGCAGGCCGTCGTAGTAGTCCTTGTCGTGGTCCCGGTCGGACGACAGGTCGCAGTGGTCGATCCAGACGTTCTGGGCCTCCTGGATGCCGATGGCGTCGCCGTTGTCGGCGAGGACCTTGGAGATCTTCAAGTTGCGCATGATGACATTGTTGACCTTGTTGATGTAGAAGCCGACGCCCTCGATCGAGCTGCCGGACTCGCCGTAGATGGTCTTGTCCGCGGCGACGCGGATCTTCTCCGCTCCGCTCAGCGCTCCCGACACCACGATGACGGCCGGCCCGTCCGCCTCGGCCGCCTCCTTCAGGCTGGCCACATCCGTGACCGTGGTGGTGGTGCCGGCCGCGCCGCCCGTCGTGCCGCCGTTCTGCGTGCAGAAGCCGATGTTGCAGGCGTCCGTCGCGCTGGCGGAGCCCGTGCCGTTCTGGCGGATAGCGATCTCCCGAGCCTTGGGGGGGACCATGGGTAGGGAGTAGGGGGAGAGGGGCACGGCGGCGGCCAAGCCGGCGAACAGTTGAATTGCAGCGAACTTCATTTTGGATAGAGCTGTGTTGAAAGGTTGGTCGACTAGCGACGAGGAGAAGGAGAAGGGCAAAGTGGATGTGAAAAAGAAGGACTAGAGATCAACTGTAGTGAGTGTGAAGGAGAACTAGAGGAAGAGAGCTGGAGAGACACAGACTTCTTCATGAATCCCGTTTTGCTGGAGGGAGTTGGAGGCTTAATATACACGATGAACTCAACCCCGTCGCCTTCAACCTAGCTAGATCCAGGGGCGATCACTGCCAGATTGGACGGTACCACCGACCGGTTTTCAGTAAGCAGACGCGAGCCAAACCTGGTTTGAAAACGGGGGCGCTTCTTCCACAGATTGAGTTATTCCGGCTCGACAGGGCGCAGCTTTCCGCGCGAACAACATACGGCATGATGGCCTCGTGGACCCTGGAATACCAAGACGGAGATCCTAGGGCCACCAATAGCCGTGGATCGTCGGACCCGCTGTGCGGCTCCTGGTGGTGATCCCCTGGACCTGGGGTTAGGGCCGATATTTCGGGGAGGGACTAGCGCCCGTTTTCTTGAAACATCGCCCAACGACATCCTAGCTGAAAATCGACGATCCGGGTTAACCTCCTCCACCTTTTGTTTATACGTAAAACAACTACGTCCACCTATGAAACGCATCTGGACTGGTTGCTTCGCCGAATATTCTCTGGATACCCAGGCTTGGTACGCGACTAACTGCATGGGATATATCGGTGGAAATATGGCGTGTTCTCACGACAATCTTCCCCTTTACAAGTTGATGTACGTAGAACGAGTGACTACCATACTACACAGTATACCCCAGGATCATGAAACGCACGCGTACATGGTGGCTCATGATGTCAGGTTCTATCTGTGAGATAGATGCGTTTTTAACTATAATTCTTTCTTCTCGTGATTGGAGTTGTTTCAATTACTATTATTAGCGCTCTTGTCGTGCCATGACACTAGCAAGACTTAGAAGCCCACATCCACACGTGGTACTTACTGCCGCTTAGACAGGGCTCCATCAATATGAAGGCGGCCGATGTCGTCCGACTCCTATTTCGCCGATGTTGTAAAGGCGATATTGCCACCACTGGGTTGTGTCCTCAGCTTGACGACTTTCATCTCGCCGAAAACAACTTCACTTGTACTATAGTTCTTCCCGTCTTGACACTAGGATACTATCTCTACTACGTACAGCCATGCTTACGACGGACCTGGGACAATCCCAAAGGCATACTCCAGAGTCTCCATCAGAAGAGAACTCCAAATTTATCTTCATACCATCTCCGGGAATAATAAGCCGTCCTTGGAAACTTCTCAACGACCATCATAGCCGTCCGACGACATGATACTTGCTTTGATATATTATGCATGATTGTCCTTTGACTTTCTGGGTAACCTACTAATACCAGTCTTACATGACATCACACACTGGATATGATGCCTCACCAAGACATGGCTTTCGATTAGGTCCCGGCAATTTGAATAGTTCTCTAAGTCACTACTTGTCCGTAGGATGCTATACGCACTGTCCGAAAACCTTGGATCTTCGTCCCCCCTGCTCTTCTGCCCTCTAAATGATAAAGATCGGTTCTTGACTAGAGCTAAGGGTCTATAGTTGCTGTTTATCTGCCGGCCACTTTGTTGATACATCTCAGACCCATTCTGGCTAACCCGTCCTGGCTAGTACTCTTCCCCTCCGAGCATACTTCGCGATGCTCTTGTGTCGATATCGCAATTACACTATATTTAGAGATACTGGGCCCTGACGTATACATGGCAAGCTTTGGAGTACTTTTCATTCAAGGTAGTGATAGCCTTACCCAGGTCTTGCGAATTGAACCGTGGAAGTCGTAATTTCACCTGACGGAGAATGCTTGCCGAGCTGGGTGCCTTGTACAGTATGCATATCCGTACTGATAAATTCAATGTCTATAATATGGAAAATTCTCTGTAAGTATTTCGTTTACAGGAAAGGAGCCATAGTCTGATTGAATTGTCAACCACCCTGGACATGGGAGACTCACCAACTACAGCATTCCGACATCCAACATGGTCGGCTCGTCCCCATTGTCTGGTGCATGTCGGTGTCACTCTGCTTTGTACCTACTTCATAGGCCTTTGTAACCATCTATTACTATGTGTTTTTCTATTTTGATGAGGATACCCAGCCTTTCAACGATCCCTGGATTTCATCCTCACAATCCACTATATTCAGGCTGCCACTCTACTTTATGGTCTCTAGGACAGGCGGTTTGGGGGGCATGGATACGTGTCCACGAGCAATATCCCCCCATTATCCATACACAATGGTTTCGTCGTGTAATTCTGGCGAGATATCACTTTATGGACAGGCCATGAAGAAAAGGAGAGGAATACAGGGGAGATAAGCCACATACGCATGATACGCCACATTAACACCCGTATTAAGGCCCAGCAGGGTCCAGCTAGTTACGCCACAGATTTGGCATGGATTTCCCAGCTCGTGAACGCAGTGGGCAGGTGGGGTAGGATCACATCATGGCGAGTTCCAAATCTTCAGTTTTGGCCTATCAGTTAGCTGATAACATCTTCTCAAGATTGTATCCGCCTCCATATGTTGCTTTTTTATTGTCCTATGGGCTACAGCAAGGGACATTTCATGATACCTATAACTACAGGGAAACTACTAGGTATACCTGATTACGTAAATAGAATTCCGGGAAGCCTAGAACTCCGGATAGCCGGGGGCCTGCAGCGTCCAGAGCGTGGCAGGTTGCTAGGCGGAAGCTAGGTGGCACGATGGGACGAGCTTTAATAGCATTTTCGTGCGTGTTGCCACGGGTCGCGACAACAACCCCGCGTCATATGTATGTATGTATGTACCTGTAGTGCTTGATCCCAGGCTGAACCCGGCGGGCTGTATGCGCTGCGCTAAGCTGCTTCCAGCGGTCTTGGCATTCGAGCCTAGGTTGCCTAAGGTAATCAAGATCGCCATTTTCTCCTTCGTTCCCCTCCTGCAACGGAGAAATTTATTGCAAACATCAATAACAAACAATACCTGTTCGGCTTCGTTCTGTTGTTGCCCTTTCTCGTCACGGCGCTTACTGACTCGTTCTATTCTCCCGTATACCCCCTTCCCTTCCTTACAGGCAATACCCTGACCCTTGGAACCCTGCATCCGTCGCGTGCCTAACGCATATCAGTCAAGATGGGCGAATCTCGGTAAGCAAAGATCCAACTGGGGTTCGCAGGACTATTTCGGAGAATGCACCACAGCTGACACGCATGGGATCTTCTAGACAGGAGCTCGTCGCATGGCTCAACAGCCTTACCCAACTTCAGGTCCAGAAGGTTGAACAATGCGGTACCGGGTGAGTACGAGAATGACGGCCTATGACGACTTGGCCCCCCAGCCCACCACCTCCAGCCATCAACTTCGGCTTCCCGACCGCTCTCTGCTCGTCGAGTCCGGCTGCCAGCTCTAGTATCTACGGTGCCGACATAAGAACATTTGGGCTAATATGGAATCATACCTGTAGTGCTGCTCTTTGTGTTGTCTTCGACAGCATTTTCGGTGACCTGAGACTGGACCGTGTCAAGTTCAACGCCAACAATGAGTATCAGTATATCACCAACTTCAAGGAGCTGCAGAGTCAGTTGATCCCCCGACCACCCGAGATTAATATGTAAAACCATGAATATTTTCGGCTAACGCAAGGTCCTCTCCGGCCATACATAGATTGCTTCAACAAACACCGCGTCGACAAGCCCATTCCCGTCCAGGCCCTTATCAAGTGCAAGATGCAAGACAACCTAGAGTTCCTTCAATGGAGTAAACGATTCTGGGACCAGCACTACCCGGGTGGTGACTACGACGCCCTGGCGAGACGAAAGGGTGGTGCCGCCACTCTTACCAACACCGGCAACCCTGGCCGAGTCACCACTAGCGCAGCGGGGCGGAGAGGTGGTACGACACCCACTACTGGCGGACCTCGCGTTGCCCGTGCCGCCGGTGGCGGTGCTGCCTCTGCCGCGCTGATGCAGGAGAACGCCACGCTGAAGGAGACCGTTGTCGGCCTTGAGCGCGAGCGAGACTTCTACTTCAGCAAGTTGCGCGACATCGAGCTCCTCATCCAGCAGGCCGTCGAGGAGGATCCCGAGATCGAGAAGCAGGAAGACGGACTCATCAAGGCGATCCAAGCGATACTGTACTCCACCGAGGAGGGCTTCGAGATACCGGCGGAGGGCGAGGCTCTCGATGACCAGGAGACTTTCTAGATGCATGCGTTTGCGTGTGCACATGCGTGGGAATAACAGCACTCGCGGCATAAGAGGCAACGTCACGAGATAATGAAGGTTCGACTGCAGAGCTAGGTCATGGCTGAAGTCGCACACGGACTACAAAAAGGAGAGAAGAGTGGCCATATGGCTTCTGGGTGGGAGGGTGTCCATTTGGCATCTGGGTTCTAAGCCCTTCATGAGGTCCAGTTGGTGTTGTTGTTTTTCATTGACACAATACAAGCGCTGAGCAGCCAGCATAGGAGCGAGCGAAGCCTTTAGGGACTATCTCATCACCTCTTTCCCCCCAAAGTGCTACACGTTTTAGTTTGATGATAGGTGACGGCCTTTGTCCATAATAATTGCCAATTATTCCCTCCAAGGGGCTTCTTTTCTGCTTTTATACTCGGTCATTGGTCATGTAATTATATTAACGGCAGGTGCATGTGTATGGTAGGCGTACCTGTAGTGCGTGTACCTTTTCATTGGTGATGCCTGCTGGTGCTCCTTCTCTGAGAATTTAACAATAAGGTTTGCGATCGAGGCATGCATCGACCGAGCTTCCTTCCCTGTCTCGTCGACCCTAACGTCACGCACCTGCCGTCGTCAACCTTCGCCGCCTGTATTCCCCATTCTTCGAGAGGATGTTGATCTCCAGCTGCATCCATTGGTAGGTACTCACAGCTGAGTCAATTCACATCTGGAAACGACATCTACGTGCGTATCCTGGTCTGATATTCCCCTCGTCGACCTTGCCAGTTCTCCCGTTCATCTTCAATGTGTGCTGGCTTCTTTCACCCTGGTTCATATCCTGTCGTCGTCTCTTGCCCTCAATCTTCAGGCACGACTATTTAAGCTTTCACCTACTTACGTGCTTAACCATTCAGTGCAACAGTTTCTCCTGCACTGTGATTGACAATGGCACCGACTACACGATCTTCTACGTCCGAGGACATGAAGAAACAGGCTCACGATCGTGGTATTCGCAAACGGCCACCCAAGGGCTCCAACAATGCATACCTTCATCACGGACAGAGAAGCTCGCTTCGACGCGCCCTCCGCGAGAGTCTAATTGATACTTCAGCCTTTACATCCTCTGCCGCCACCAACGCCGCTGCTGGTACCAATATCTCCAACCCATCTGCAGTAGCTTCGACCACCACACCGGACAATGCATCGTCGACTCCTGCCTCTCAGAATCGTGCACCTTCGACGCCTTCCTCGCCTGACCTTTCGCCGTCACAGTTGCAACCACACACGCCCCGATCATCATCCGCAAGTCCTGAGTCCAACGCAGAGCAGCAGAAGCCTTCGCTCCCAGTTTTAGCTCCATCGCCTGAGGCCGCATTCTTACTCACTCCGCAGTCTTCATCGTCTTCCGTTCCTGCCTCCACCCCTTCCGCGCCATCGCTTACGCCCTCGTCTTCACTATCGCCCTCGAGCATTGCATCGCCAGCGCATTCTTTCTTTCGTTCGCCTCCCGTCTTGCCCGTAGCGGCCGCGGTCCATCGCTCGGGACTCTCGATACCACGCGGCGGTGGTGCAAAGAGAAAGACACGGTCGAATGCCGCCGCTACCGGTAAGGCCGAAGCGATTCCGCCAGCATCGACCCCATCGACCCCATCTCGCTCCCGCTTTCGTGGGGGTTGGCATAGCATCAAGGAGATTGTCGGCGAGGGGCGAGATCAAGGCGCCCTGGTTTACCTTGTCGAGTGGGAGGGCAACGACCCCAGCACGGGTGTCATGTGGCCGAGTTCTTGGGTATGTGCTTGACGATGGGCCAACAAGACGGCATGTCAGAGAATGATAATAAGACATGTATCCCGACTGCAACCTATAGAGTATCTTGCTAACGTGGACTCTATGTGGGACTATCTAGGTCGATGCAAAAAACGTCAACGATACCGCGATCCAAGACTGGAAGGCCAGAAATCAGAAGACTACTTCAAACTAGAGGTTGAGGACGACAAGGCAAGGGCGACGAGGGAGGGGACAAGCTTCTAGGAGGCGCTACCTAGCTACCCCTTTAATGGTAAGGCTTGGCACGCCACAGGATTTGATGAAATGGCTAATAATGGGTAACCCCTAATAATGCACCCTTTCTAACCAGATAGGAAACGAATACTAAAAGTTTGATTTTGCTTCTTGACAAATGCAGGTTTGCTATTCACGTGGCGTACCACACCCCCGCCCCACCTATCACTGTCTCGCATCATGCGGAAAGATTTCACCTTTCATCGTTTTCTGCTATCTCCCCAGTATGCTTCCGCTCAAAGCTGGCCGCGAATGTATAATTCTACGACATTCGATTTGTTATGTTCCAGAAGGTAACTTCAAATATAAACCTTGAGGTGCCATTTCACTAGGCTGTGCAACACAGTAGAAATGCAAGTGTGTTATCCAAGCAATGATACCAGGAAAGGAACACTGGAACAGGTCACAGCATTGGATGGAAGCTAACTCAGGCACATAATAGTATTGTTCTGGAACACTGGAGTATTATCCAATAATGTCGCACAAGGCTACCGAAACTAGAGGAATGAGGTGTAATGGAAACAAAGCACTTCTTTAGCTAGATATAAATGCCAATTTTTCCTCTCTCATAGGACCAGATTCATCACTGGCAACAAACCGCACCTTTGCGAAAGACAGGACTTGGTATCGCTACACTATAGGTAAGACAAAGCCCTCGAAGAAAAATGGATACGGACAGACCGAGACCAGCCGGGCGGCGGAGAGCCCAGCCGATCCGCAATGAGTGGCGCCGGCCGAAAGCACCCTGCCTTTGGATCTGGATCGTAGGACTTCTGGTCATCGCCGTCGCTGCGCGCGTTGCATTATCACTGTTCCTCATCAGCGGGATAGTCTTCAAAATCCCCACTTCCGCTAGCCCTGAACGGCCGCTCACGCACTACGAGGTCCTCAACATCACACTCGACGCGGCGGAGACCGACCGGCAGATCCAGTCTGCGTACCGGCGCCAGCTCAAGACCATCCACCCGGACAAGGTGCGCGGAGGCGGCGACGAGACGACGACCGGCCGGCTAGTGCGCCTCCAAACGGCGCGGGACGTCCTCAAGCCCCACACGAGGAGCCGCTGTGCGTACGATTACTGGGACATGCGATTGCTGAGCGCAGAGCAGTTCCGAACGTGCACGACACGGGCACAGGCACGGATGGACCAGGAGAGGCGGGAGACAAGGGAGCGCCGTCGCGCCGAGGAGCGGGAGGCAAGGGAGGAGGAGGAGAAGGAGAAGGCCAGGAGGGAAAACCCGCCGAGGTTCGGCGACGTCGTCGGCGGCTGCACCGTGGTGGACTTCTTCGCGGAGGCGAGGGCTAGGGCCAAGGCCTGGGCCGCTGACCACGCAGATCGCGCCGCGAAGGCGCTGGGCGCGACGCCGCCGGTGAGGCGCTTCGTGGTGCAGAATAAGTGGTGGATCGGCTTGGGCGGGCTCGGCTCGGCTGCTTTGCTCGCGGCGGCCTGGGTTCTCGGTTCGTAAAGTACAGCTCGAGCTCTGTACGGATAATCCGTTCGTGATACTGATAGGGGGAGGAAGTGGGTCTTATGTATCATACGGTGATCAGTTCAGGGAGTCAGGTAGGTGTGTTCACAGCTTCGAGCATCCTGCTTATTGTTTTTAGTTCACTAGTGCTAGCCTATTTCTGGTTTATTTCCAATTCTATTTATATCTGGCGTATACCAGGTTCGTCTCCTTTTACTGCCTGTCTTGCACCGTGATGGTATCTCTGGTGTTTACTTTAACTTTCCACCTCCTTGTCTGGTGAAGTACTATGTACTATGTAATACAATGAACTAGAGTGTAAGCTCACTCGAAAGCACCACAAATCCTGAACTTAATCCGTCCTAGACTAGGCCCTCTTATTGGGCTCGATCGGCTTTACCTTCGGATGCCGCCTATGGGTGCAACTCCACTTTGCTGCATCAACCCCCTATGATGCCACCGGTCTCAAACAGCGACTTCGGCTTAAGCTGAAGTCATCAGGACTCGACATGACCTAACTTCATCTACGCCCCTTTGGAATTTCAAGGCCACGCGACTTGATTATAGAAAGATTTGCTTGTAGTCAAGCGATTATCGTTTGCCGACATCACACTACTCAGGACTGCGCCGAGTCTAGACCCTTGCCCCAACTTGCCAAGTACCCCCGAACAAAGCCTACTGAACAGTCATCCTGTCATTTCGGTACTACCGGTTAGGTAGCTTATTACCATGGCGATCAAGAAGGTGGCACTCATAGGCGCCACCGGCAACCTAGGAAGCGTCATTCTAGAAGCCCTCGTATCCTCGGGCTCCTTCGAGGTCACCGTCGTGCAGCGGGAGTCCTCCCAATCGAAACCATCGGTCGCCGGCACCGCCGTGCCCGTCAAGACCGTCGACAACGACCTATCGCTCGGCAGCCTGCAAGCCGCCTTCGCGGGCCAAGACGCCGTCGTGGTCTCCTTCCCGCTCCGGGACCCAGCAGCGCACCTGCGCATCGCCGACGCCGCGGCCGCGGCCGGCGTGTCGCGCGTCATACCCGCCGACTACGGCAGCTGCGACTCGGGCAGCGCGCGCGCGCAGGAGCTGGTCCCGCTGTTCAAGCACAAGACGGCGGTGCGGGAGCGGCTGCAGGCGCTGTCGGCGGCCGCGGAAGGATCAGGATCATCGTCATCGTCCTTCTCGTGGACGAGCCTCGTGACCGGCCACTTCTTCGACTGGGGCCTGCGCAAGGACTTCCTGCACTTCCAGCTCGCGGCGCGCACGGCGGACCTGCTGGACGGCGGCGCCGCGCGCAGCTCGACCGCCACGCTGGCCCGCATCGCTGAGGCCGTCGTGCGCGTGCTGCAGCGCGCCGACGACCCCCGCACCCGCAACCGCGTCCTCTTCGTCCAGAGCTTCTGCGTCTCGCAGCTGGACGTCCTGCGCGCGCTGGAGCGCGCCACGGGCGCCGAGTGGCGGGTCGCGAACCGCTACGACTCGGGCGAGTTCATCCGGGAGCACAAGGCCAAGGCGGACGCGGGGGACAAGGAGGCCATCGAGGAGCTGGTTTTCGCGCAGGGCGCGATCGATGGTAACTGGGAGGGGCGAGAGGGATTCGCGATGGAGTTGCTGGGGCTCGACAATGAGGACCTCGATGAGGTTGTTAGACGGGTCGTCGCTTCGCCTTAGCTGGGGGTTTGATGGGATTGTGCGGTTTCTGCGGCTGCTTTGATAGGCTGTGGATAGAGTATGTATGCACTTAATGCGCTGTCTTCGATATTTGAAGGCCACAAGACTCTCTTACTGAGGAAGTAGAGGTTACTACGCGGTGAGGATCTTGCTCCAAGTCATGTATGGTTGGGATGACCTCAAGATAAGCACCAGGAATCAATGCACAGGAAATAAAATAAAATAAAAATAGAATGAAGTCGATAAGGGAAAAGTAAAAGATTAGTCCGCCCAGGAATCGAACCTGGTTCTTCCAGCCCGAACTACCTCCCGGTGGAGGCTCACAACCCAACATGTAAGCTGAATCGAGAGACTTAGGTTCATATCGTGCACTGGCGAAGAGCTGGCGTGCATGCCAACGACACCTGCGGACCTTGTTTGTTGGTAGATTTACACCTTTTTATGCCTTAAATACCCTCCCCAAGGATTAGGACAGTCCACCGGTACTTACACAGGGTACTAATCAGGTAACATGAAGACAGAGGTCCCATGCGGATGTGAATCTAGTTTGCAATGCATGATACTAAAGTTGCAGTGACCCCCGTCTAGTGGATGACATATACCAGAATTGCCAATGGAATCCATAGTCGGCCAAAAGTGCTGCTAAGAGGCCTTGAAAGCATAGGGCTTGCATTTGAACCAGCATTCGTGGCTACATCTCCAGCAACGGCAGGTACAGTTGGGAAGTTGTCGGTCGTAGAGCTGAGATCATAGAAGTTGGGTAGATCACAGTCGCCAGTGATAGAGCCTAGTTCGGTCTTAGAGGTAATTTCAAGCTCATTGGTACCACAGTTCACGTACTGGGCGATATGAACGGCCTCGTTTGTTTGATCGAAGACAGCTTGAGAGGAGTCAGCCCCATGTCTGCCTGGGCACTCTGGGGATAGGGGCAAAGGGGTTCGAACTTACCATAAGTCGATCGAAGCATCGTATCTCCGAGCAACACGAACTCATCATGGCCACTGATTCCGAGATAACAGAGCTCGCCCGAAGACGTCTGAAATTCCCTTATAAGTTCATGGTATGGAACGTGGATGGTAGCACCATCGAAGGCGAAGTCGAGAGTCCCCGGTACATCATTCAATGCACAGTCGACCGGATACATGGTGGTTGTATCAGCACCGTCGGCTCCGAAGTCTCTGGCAATTATGTCCGCCAACTCCCATGGAAGGAGCGTCAGCGTTGCACCACTGTCCAGAAACACAGCCAGCTTAGTGCCACCATAACGCTTAGTATCACCGCCCGGTGGCGTAAGACTGATGTGATCCATAGCAATCCAATACCGAGGAACCCTATCTGGAGAGTCTTCCGGTGGTATGATGGGCAATGTTGCAAGCGTACCGCTGAACTTCCCGGTGTCCAGACCCCCAAAAATGATGACGCCTTCCTGCTCCTCTTTACCGCCAAGAGCGAGACTAAATGCTTTGGTATCGGTGATTCCCTGGTCTTCGAGTTGGTCGATGAAGTTCTTGTACTCGAGAGTTACGCCCTCTCCATAACCTAGGCCTAGTATACCGGAAAACTCATCTGTCGTGCTGGTGGCAACGCCAAACTGGACACCCTCCAATTGCGCATCTGTACCATATGATCAAACTCCAAACATGACGCTATATGCTGATGAAACTAACCTGTGCCCGAAAGAGTGATGTCGTCAGTCACATATTCTATCGTAGCGCTGCCCACGCCATAGACTATAGTCTTGGTACCAGCCAGCTGCTCAGAAGTGGTCGATCCAGAGGGACTGTAGTTCCCTACAGCTTCACAAAACCTTATATCCGAGACACCATCCAAGCTCGAACAGTCTGGATTCACCCAGAGCTCGAAGGATCCGGTATCCAGTTGTACGAATTGAGGCTGTGGCGGACTATTACCGATGTTCACTATCATGGTTAGCTATTGGAGAGAATGGTCCAGACACGACGGGCATACTGACGTTGGGCATAGTATGCTACATCTGACCGATTTGCAAGAGATACAGTAGCGGTATCCCGCTTCGACCAGACATCCCCGAAGACATCGCGGTTGGTAGCATGCACGACTGGCAGCTTCAGGTAATGACTACTGCGGGGTTGAAGATGCGAGGCATAGCAACCTGCTACGATAGCAGCAAGAACTGACAGCAGGTAAAGTGTCATGCTTAGGCATGGGAGATGTGACTAGCAACACCTGCCACCCGTTCCGCATCGAGCCTATAGCTTTCACTTCTACTTCCTATGGCGAGAGTTGAGATTGGATAGTCAGAGATGATGCAAAAGAGAGGGGGTTTGAGAACATCGGCTTAAGATGACTGTGACCCCTATTGTTAGTGGCTATTCAGAGAGCGGCGCAAATGAAAACACTGAAAAGATGGAGGTTCCACAAAGGTCATCCATTGACTATAAGACAGATAGAGCACCGGGAAAGCGGAACACCAGGTGCTCATATTGAGATAAGTGGAAATGCTCGTGATGGAAACCCGCTAAGCATTGGCGATACATGGCCAAGGTATATATAACTACGGTGTTAAGGGATCCAGAGAGGACATTGTAATTGCGGCGCTTCCTCTGGAGTCTCCCTCGGGCTGATGCCGAGCCCAGGTGGGTGGGTAAGCATAATGCCGTTTCAGGGACTTGTATTTCTTTAACGTAACCACCCAGGTATTGCCGAGAGGCTCAAATGCGTGCCAAGCAGCTTAGCATATCCTCTATGTATAGTTCAAGGTTGAAAACTAGAATAGGCCCAAGAGCTTTGTGAAACCCCTTTGCCTTGTCGGAAACGGGTCAGGGGGGATGCCAAGAAGCTAATAGAAATGCCAAGACTCAGGGGTAGAAGCAAACTCACAGCTTTCTGTGGCAACCTATACAAGTACTTATATAATGTCTAATCATGGGTTATGATTCATGATGTTAGATTGTTATTTTCATGTTGCATAGTAGGTGGTAATTCTATTAGAGGTTGAAGGAAAATCACTTGCGCTGAGCAAGAATACCCCCCTGAGTCCAGTCATTGCATGGACACCAACGTGGCTGAAAAGCCAACATAATATAATAACTACGCCTTTTCATCAAAGGCTATCAACCTGTACCATGGGCTAATCAAGTTGAGATTGCATTGTGGTACTTCTGTAGTCCATGGAGAGCAAACGATGAGGCAGGCTCGCCTAATGATATACTCTTCCTAGTGGGTTAAGACGAGTTCTCGGTGAATGGAATTGATCCGTATCGCCAGGGCAGTCAGGCTGCACAGGGATAGACTTCGGAGTAGGCTTGAGGTCCACGAGTCTCCTCATCTCTGTGCCCAGGGCACTCAGTACCTCTAAACATCGCTTTCTACCCTCCGGGTTGTTCTTGAAGGCTGGGGGGTCCCATGTTGCGCAAATCTTCAGGTGAGGCTTTCTCATTTGAAAATTCTTCGTCATGTTGATCAGAGTGTGATAACAGAGCCAGCAAGGCCCCTTGTTACAACCGATGTAGTTGAAAAAATCCGACTGTGATGGTCTATTGAGAAGAACCTGTAGGACCTGCATTTCACAATGCATCCACAATTCCATCCTCGGTTCATTCATGGTCGTATTCACAGCAAGTGCCCAACATCTTGCACAGGCTTTCTCGTCGGGTGGCCACTCTACATTTCTCATGTCTCCTTTATAAGGACAACCGCAATTCCCTTTGAATTCATCTCCTGGGCACTTGGCGCATTCTGCGGAAGTGAGCGATCCCTTCAGCCGACCTTCTGTTAGAGAATGGATCCCTAGCTTCTTAGCCTTCTCGATAATGCATTGCTTCGTCTTGAAGGATCGTTCCGCTCCATAAGTTGATTCTCCGAGAAAATTGATATCTAGCCTCCACTTGAGGTGATCCTCCTTGAATCGACGAATGTCATAATAGGCTCGGCGGTAATTCGCCAGGTTGTAAACCAGACGCAAAATCTTGATTCCACTCTCATGCTGTTGGTTCTCCACGTTGGCCTTCTGTCCACTCACCCACTTCCTCCATAGATAATTCACAGATCCCTGGTAATCTTCCAGTATCAGGAAACATTCTGTCGTAACCTCGTTCAAAGAGTCGTAAAGCTCCGGTTGGAAGCCCCCGGGGGCGGTTGCAATAGCTGACATGTCGGCTTTAGGCATGACTCTGCCTGGCTTTCGCAGCAACCTCTCTGATGCAATCACTGATTCAAGGACTCTAACAAGGCGTTGTGCGACTTCGTGGTATGTGTGATTGCCTTGATCACAAAACCTTTTGAGGAAAGCCTGAAATTCCCGGGGCGCGAACTTACCCCCGCTGGAGCCTAACTCAGAGATTGAGTTGGAAATGCTCTGGCAACAGTTCTCGAGGATAGGGGTCCATATGTCCTCGCTTGCCTTTTCCCCGGGGCCTTTCTTGAAGTAAGATTCGATCTTTGCCTTCATGTCGTGCAGTCCTTCGTAATCACCTTCGTTTCGAGAAACATGAAGAGTGAATATGTCGTTAGGCCCTCGTTCTAGAGCTGTTGCGATGACTCCAGGTGATCTTGGCTGTGCAAAGACAAGCGCGAACGAATCGAGGAGATTTTTACCCAAGTTGTTGCTTATATCCTTTGACTCATGCGCGACGAGGAACCCAACTGCCTGCGGGGGACTGCGTTCTGGTGGCCCTGATTTTAAGAGCCGGTCGACTGTTTGTTGTTGAACCCGGCTGCACTTGAGAACGCAAGCGCAAGCATAAAACTCTTCGGAGTTGATCTTGCACTTATTGAATATATACCCTTGAGGATAACGGCAGTGGCCATCCGCGTGTGCATGTTGACGTGACATCTTCTTGATGAATCAGATGTGTAAGTCCGTACAATAATAGGTAGTAAAGGCTGTAATGTAGTTTCTTGAACAGCGATGCTTTCAAGGGCAGATTGGTGAATTCGATATGTCCTGGGAGAGTATCAGGACAGAATCTTATACATGCAACGTCTGTGATACTTATACCTATATCATACTAGTACTTATATCATAACCCTTGCTTCAATCATCAGTTATTATGCTGAACTAGGTTCTATTTTGCCTCATCCGAAATTCATATTGACATCTACGGTATACCTACCTATCATATATGCCAACTCATCAGGGGCCAGGGCAACTGGAACTGTCTCATGGTGAGGGACTTCATGATTTAATCTATGAAGAGGTTTCTATCTAAATATGATTTACCATATCCAATTGCTAGGTTGCCACTTGCATATCAAAAGGCCATTTGTTATGCCCTCAGAAGCCACGATTATTGCTTCTGGTAGACGGTCAGGGGGGTACATCCAATCTATCCTTCTATAAACCTAGTTAAATTGTATCGTGTATTGAAAAGGGGAGATGAAGATCCACTCTCATAGTATCGATATCCACTGAGTGCCAATCTTCAATATGTGAGAGTGCCCTTTTGCGATAGGGTGTCGCAGTTTGGAACAGCACGTAACACGTTGCATATGACTCAGATGATGCTGCGTGGTTATCTTCAAAACTCAAAGATGATTTAGTCAGTCTTTCCAAGGCGACAGACTGAAGTTGATTTGTGACCATATAAGATCTAGGCAGTGGAAGGATTCTAGCTGTATAGGGTAAGCAAAAGAGTATAAGGGTTTCACTGTGAATACTGTATATGGACAAGTCTGTATGTACGATTTTCCGTGATTCTATTCACTATTTTTCAGCTATCTGTAGGCGGCAGGCACCTGTATTTATACTGGATAGGCCGCTGTAAGTATTAGGCTTATAGGGAGTTATGGAAGGTTATGGAAGGTTGTAGAATTTTCTGGATAGGGGGA